>CAUZXS010001050.1:32500-127500 GCA_963585895.1 Sepioteuthis lessoniana | reverse complement strand
TTGCTTAGTCAGACACACAAGCATCTGATTACTTAGGGCACCATTATTCCACAGTTGGTGTTATATCTTTACGGGAGATCAATAACCCATATACAATTATGCGAAACTTGACCATTGGTGTCACCAATATGTTTAAGCATGTCAGATGTGTCATTTTGCTAATAAGCGAAAGTATTGTGGTGTCTTTGAATTCATTACTGAAATGTCTAACGTTATAGAAATGTATGCTGCAATTACATAAATAACTGAAGGGTATTTTGCTAAGACATTATAGGCAACCAGCTAGTCTCGTTGTTCAGTTGCTAAATACTGAATTCGATTCTCCATAATTTTTAGCCTTCTGCAAAACCACACTGAGTAAATAATAATTGCAATATAAAGGAAGCGTTTTGCTATTACGTAATGCTAGCAAATTTGAACTGCTGACCTCAATTAGTGGGAAGTAAGTTCGATCTTTATTCGGTGCCCATATTTGCGGCCTGGCGCCACATGTAAACTACGTTTAGATTTTAAACGACTCTTTTCACGATGTAACAGTTTGTGAGCTAGGCTAGCTGAACATAATCCCTGCGTTTGATTCTCATAGAGTGCTCCATACCTCTATTATTTGGCAGGATCTAAATAAAACTAATTTAATTGCACATATTGTGTAAGAGACTGAAATGTTTACAACGAGTGAAATGAAGCACAAAAATTTTTTTCTTTAAATGAAATAAATCTTTAGCTCAGTGATAAAGGATCACTAGAAATATTACGGAAAAAATATTTGTTATATCATAACAATTTTATGTAAAAGTGTACTGTCTGAACTCTAGTCATTCCGTTGAACGTGCGCATTTTTTAATGTTTCGCAAATATACATTAAGGGGGTGATTTCCGTCTTTAGCTACTGGATTATTTACTTATAGGTTGGCACTTCCGTTTGTCTTTGTGTTCGAAAGTTTGTCATCAGTTTCGTTGGTTGGTCAACCGATTAAACAGAAAGAAACAAAGAAACAAAGAAAGCCAAGAGAGAATTGGTGGGAATGTAAGAGAATATAAAAGACAGAGGAAGAATCAGAGGAAAGAGAGAGAAAAGAAAAATTAAACAACAGAAAATCAGAATACAGAAAGTGAAAGAGAGCGAAAGAATAAAGTTAATTATTGTTGTCTTTTATGGGATAAAATTTAAAAAAAGAAATTGAATTATATCTTTACATCTAATTGTTGTATAAACGCTTTATTGTGACCTTTTTTTGCCATATCAAATTAATTAATATTCGATAGGGAGATCAAATTACGTAACAGAAAACATCACAACACTTATAGAATAAAATGACACTATATCTATAACTGGAAATACTAATAAGTATCTATGTTTAAGAGGCAATACTTTCATCATTTTAATGATCAACAATTCTGTTCCCCGCCACACACACACACACACACACACACACACACACACACACATATATATATATATATATATATATATATACATATATATATATATATATATATATAAGCTCATGATGCGTTTTTATTTACATAAATTGATAATCATCCTTTATAATAAACTTGTAAAGCAAGTAATTATGTGCTTAAACTATTTAAAGTAATTTACGTGTTCAAGTTTCAAAATGATCTAAATTGTTTTAAGATAATTGCTGTATGAACAATACTATTAAAAAGGAGTAGAATAGTAAATAAACTATGTAACTTTCCCCCAGTTATAGGTAAGTAATAAGGCACATTGGAATCTTTCTATTAGGCATAACAACCGGCGGAAGAAAAGAGAAAATCTAGATCCAATCCAGCTCTACTCAAATAAAAAGTAACGATATATTGAATCTTAGCTAAGTTGAAGAAGTTGAATAATAACATAGACGTCAGAAATTTTACTAACATTCAGTCGTTTTATTATGAATGACTTATCATCAGAATAAATAAGAAAAGTTTTTGGAAAACTATCAACGTTTATGGAGTATTATTGTTACACACAGATACACAGACACACATACATGCAAATATATATATATATATATATATATATATATATATATATATATATATATATATATATATATATATATATATATATATATTATTGAGTTAGATGTTCTGCAAATCAAACCTACCTATAATCAATTTTGTATTTTTCAGGATGAGTTTGCAAGCGTGCTTGTGCGAATATAGGTGTATATAATTTGAATGATCTTAAACAATCATAATTTGTTTTCATACAGGTCTGTAGAAGTCTGCCACGTGATATGAACAAAAAGATTGTTAGAAGCATTTTTGATAACAATGCAAACAAACACACACATATACACCCACACAAACAAACAAATGTACAAATACAGACACGGAAATGCATACAAAACAATGTTAAATTTGAAAGAAGATATTTGCTATCAATTTAGGAGTTTTGTGATGAATTCTTGCTGAAAAGAGAATAAAACATAGGATCGCTCTCTTGAGTCATAAAGCAGAAATATTTTGATCAATTTTGGGTCTTGCTATTTTAGATAATTTCCAGTGATAAAAATTCGGTCCAGTTGATAATCATACCAAGAATATATATATATATATATATATATATATATGTATATATATATACATTTGCATGTATGTGTGTGTGTGTGTGTGTGTGTGTGTGTGTGTGTGTGTGTGTGTGTGTGTAAGAGATATAAGATGTTAAATTCAATTTAGTTGATATTATTCATTATCATGTTCAGACTTGTATGAGCTCAATCAGATAACTTGTCATTTTATTTAACAATTTAGCAAAAATATAGCGATACAGCAACGTCGTATCAACGTAATTAGGAACATTTGGTTGCAATGAAACTTTTATGTGGGAAAACAAAAGATTTGAAATTGTACTCATAACTGATATAATAAGTTAAAGGATTTGAAAATTTTATTGTTGTTATAAGAACCGAAAAATATTGTTAGCAATAAATTATAATTAAATAATATATAAAAAATTTGTGAATGTTGGTGATTAATATTTGTTATTAGAACCAATAAGCCTATTTTAGATTAAAAGAAATTGTTTTGCTTGAATAAATTGGTGCGTTATAAAATTCGTTGTTTGATTGTTTTTGAGAAAACGATTACAAAGTATTCGATGAGTTTTTAATAAAGCTAGTTTTGATTAAAAAATAACTCACTAGCCTCTTTTTAATAAAAATTATGATCTAATTTAAATAGATGTGTGACAAGTGCATTTGAATAATCCATGACTTTTTAAAGGCATAACTCTGCTTATGTTAGCGACTTTAAAGACACCTAGACTTACAGCGAATAATATAAAAACTTGCCTTTGATATAGTTTTGGTGTCTGGTTTATTGATCATATTCCTGTTTTAAATGGGCTGGTGACGAGTTATTTTTTAAGCGTGGGAATTGGTTTTAATGCTGGTTACAGTTACATAAAGAACAGATTTGGATTTTGTTTTTGTGTAATGCTAAAATGTGGCTTACTTCTAGTGTTGTGAACAAAGGTTTTTGGTTATTAGAGGATCTCGCTCTCTCTCTCTCTCTCTCTCTCTCTCTCTCTCTCTCTCTCTCTCTCTCTCAGTATATATATATATATATATATATATGTATGTGTGTGTGTGTGTGTGTGTGTGTGCTTGTTTGCGTGAGTGTGTGAGTGTGTGAGTGTGTATCAGACGCTGGTGCTTTAATGAGTGTCGTAGTAGGAAAAAATATTCAAATCCTGGACAAGGCTGTTTGAATTTTACATAGCACTAATGTCCTTGGGAAACTACTTTCCTATCAGCTATCCGTAAAGAGTTGCCCGTGGTGTAATGGTTATCGTCGTAGGAAATGGACACGGCGACACTAGTTCAAATCCTCGGCAAGACTGATTGCATGTCACATAGCACTAATACCCTTGGGAAAGGTATGAATCCAATTATTCTCCCTCCAGCTATGGGTAAATAGTAGGGCAGACTGGTTCTTCAGCCTTGGCGAGGCAACTACTCTAGGAAAAGGAAAACTCTGAATTCAAACCTGTTAAACTCCGCTTAAAAATTGACCTTGTGTCATATCCTGCCCGAGCGGAGGGGTTGGGTAAATAGGATCAGTAAAGAGTTGCTATTTTACATGTCTACGTGAATGGAAACTCTGATTTCAATCGGCTAAACTCCACTTTCAAATTAAACTTGTGTCACGCCTTGCTTGTACAGAGGGGTTGATAAACACAAACACACACACACACGCACACACAAACACGTATACATTTATATATATGCATGCATAAGCGTCTCTTTGTGTATATATGTATATATCTGAATGCTTTAACAACATTTTCCTCAGTCCCTGTCCATCTTTATAGATATATAGAGGATGAGAGAGACAGAGACAGAGAAACAGCGACAGACAGAGTGTTAAGCTGATGAATAAATAGCAAAAAAGATATTGGGTATCAAACACTGAGAGTTGTAAGCTGTGCACATCTGGTCGTGTAAACCAATTTGATATTGTGCAAGTGTACATTTTTCAGATTTAGTCTGTGTGCATTTATGACTTCAAACACACACACACACACACACACACACACACACACACATACATATATATATATATATATATATATATATATATATATATATATGAGAAAATTAGCGGATAAGTAGATATACAGAAACAAAAACAAAGGAATCAAATTATATTTCGTCTTTATTTCATCAAAGGCTTCATCAGAATATTTCGGTTTATCTTCTTTTCCACTTAATTTTTCGCATTTTGTCGGATTTTTCCAATCTGCTTATTCTCTATATATGTGTTTCTGTATATGTATGTCCCTGTGTACTCTGGTTTGTCCGTGAATATAATAATAATAATAATAATAATAATAATAATAATAATAATAATAATAATGAGTAAACTATGGAACATGAAGTGCACAATTATTCCAATAGTGATTGTTGCTTTTGGTACAGTAACTAAAGGATTATTAAAGGGACTGGAGGACTTGGAATTTGCGGACAAGTGGAGATTATCAAAACTACAGCATTATTGAGAACGGCCCCAATACTGAGAAGAATCCTGGAGACTTGAGGAGACTTGCTGTCACTCAAACTCCCATGAAAGACTACCAGTAAACGCGGATGTGAAAAACTCAAATGAGTAAAATAATAATAATAATAATAATAATAATAATAATAATAATAATTTTAATAATAATGTGAATATTATAAAATGATAGATGCTATGCAAATAGTTATCAGAATAATAGCGTCCTGCTGGTTATAAAAGTCTGTGAAAAAAGTGATGAGAAAAATTGTGTACTCGAAAATCCCTGGAATAATAGAAAATTTGAAATTATCACAATTACAGACACTCAATGATAATCAAGTATTTTCCTTGGATATCAAGTATTTCGTATAAAACACTTTATTTCATATAAACTCTTTATATCTACTATTGTCAAAGATCTTAACGAAATCCAATAGAGCAAGTCCTCTCTTTTATTAGTTTTTGATCTGCTGTCTCGCTACTTTCGGAATGGCCATGTTTGATGAAACACGGCATTTTTTAAGTAATGCACCCTCGGTAATTACGAAACATTTTCTTTTTTAATAAATCCAAAATTTATCTCAAGAGTAGAATTTAAGGATGTAAAGGACATTAAAAGAAATTCAAGGTCGCTGATTTACATAAAAGACAAACTTTAGCGGTAAAGTGTACTGATTCCAAGGAGACTATTTAAAAGAAAATTAAGGTTTCATTTATTATTCATTTCCGTCTGTAAATACAGCTTCATTATTGATTTTTATATCACTCTTTATATACCTATATAGCTGAACATACATGCAAATAACATTCTTATACGAATGCCAATGCTTATATATATATATATATATATATATATATATATATATATATATATATATATATATATAATCCCGGTGCACGAGTAGGATGCGACACAAGATCAATTTTTCAATCGGAGTTTTAGAGGTTTGAATACAAATGTTCCCCTTTCCTAGACCAGTTGCTATACAGAGGTTAAAGAAACTAATTTACTCTACCCAACTATTTATCCAAAGTTGAAGCGAGAAGATTTGGATTCATAAATTTCACATCACTGAGAAAAATGTAAACGGCCTCGTCCAAGATTTGAATTCCGGTCTCCGAATCCATTTGCAATGATGGTACCCCGAACGGCTCCTATATATATATATATATATATATGTATATATATATATATATATATATATATATATATGTGTGTGTGTGTGTGTGTGTGTGTGTGTGTGTGTGTGTGTGTGTGTCTAGCGTGTTCGAGCCGAAGTACTCATGTACAGCTGGTAAATAGATTGCAGATATAGCGAGAAGAACAAATATCAGAAACACCTTCTCCTACCGTTTATTTTACATTCTTTCTTGTAATATGCCATTGAACAAAGAAACTAAACTAAATCAAATCTATCTTGCCAATAAAAATTTTACAATAGAAGTTCATAAACAATAATTGTGACTATTGATATCTATTACAGAAAACAGATTTACCAATCATATTCTTGTGGCAGGTGGTGTAATGGTTAGCCAGTTCGACTAACCAACCATTCATGCGCCTTTGTGATACAATCTAATCAAGAAAGCTTAGTAAAATTAGCCGGAGTCTTCTTGTCCAATGAAAAACTTTACATGGCTTAGTACAGAAGTTTTATATACTTTTGTCTTTCTATTTTTTAAATATAAGTTGATTTTATTTAAATGTAAAATCTTTTCACAACTTTATTTGGGTACACTTCATATTTAGTGAATAACACAAATGAAATTTACAGATTTTAGAATGTTTGCTTTTCAATGGATTTAAAGATCTTTTTATATGGCTGAGCACTTTAAAACTTTTAATGTACGCTTTGATTCAAATCAAAACCCTTCATATTAGTTTATGATTACATATCAATCGAAGCTATATATATATATATAAGATTTTTTTGTTGTATATACAAATTTGCTAGAACTAGTATTCACAGCTGTTTTTTTTTTTTTTTCACAATGTTGGCCCTCATAGCTTCCAAGTCTTTTTTTAGAGGTCTCTCTTATTTATAACATTCTGCGAATCTCGAACAAAACCCTTAATTTAATCTACGAAGGTTTATTATTCTTTTTTGGATGTCTATGCGTCGGATATATATTGTATCAGTAAATTTCCCTAATTAGTCTTTGTATCGTCACTCGTTTGTGTTATCCACGGAATTAGATTATATATCGTTGTGTACTAGTCGAATCAGAGATCGACGTTCAAGCTATTAATTACATTTTAAACAACGATTTTATCCACTGAATTCCGAATTCCTCGTAGGGATAACTTGGAGTCCTCAAATTAAAGTCATTTGTCTGCCCCTTCAACTGAACCAGGGGGTATATGTCTTGGATTTTATTTATTTTATTGAACTTTCTATTTTCATTTTCTACTCCTTTGGTATGACTTGACATGGGGTTGAACCCCAGTCTCCCAGATCATTGGTAAACACTCAAACCATTATGCCAATGGGACATATTATGATGTCTATATAGAAACACATAAGGTTTGGTTTAGTTTCTTTGTTTAATAGCATATCATGTTTTTATACACATTTTATACAAACTGTCTGTCTTTCACAGGATTTGTGTGACAGCAAGTCTCCACAGGTCTCCTCGACTCTTCGAAGCATTTTAGCCAATTTAAACAATGCTGTGGTGTATATGGTCTTGATTTCTCCCGCCCAGATTTCTGCTTCAGGCTTCTTTCAATGTCTTTGTAGACTTTTTTTAAGTGTGCCTACTACGACTGGTATCATCATCACCTTCATGTTCCATAGTTGTTTTAGCTCTCCGGCAAGATTCAAGAATTTTTCTCTACTTTCACTTCCTTTCATTTTCCTTCCATGGTCCACTAGAACAGCAAAATCGACTAGATGGCAAGTTCTTTTTTCTTTTTAATTATCATTACTATTATTGTCATTATTAGAAAAATAATGATACACATGGGAAGCAATGAAACAGCAATTAAAATTAAGAAGATGAAGTATAATACTAATGAAAATTAAAAATAAGAATCTGTACGTTTCTTTTTCAACAGCAAGCACAGTAGTTTAATGGTAGAAAGACTTTGTTTTCATCCTATTTATTCGGATTAATGTTTCATTTTTGAAGGTTGCATCCAATCCGCTAAATTCACCAACTTTTAGGACATTTCAAGAGAATGTTTTTCTAACCCAGCATTCCAAATTCCTTTTAAAAATACAGTTGATCGACTTTAATCTATACTTATTTGAGATTTAATGTTTGTTCGCTCATTCTTTTCTTTTCATCAGTTTTCTTTTGATATATTTTTTTAAGTCAGAAATAAACTGTAAAACAAATTTATAAAGAATATTATTTGCCCTCTTATTTTATTAAGATTAGGATCCTTGCTTCGGTTATGCACAAACAATTAAGATATCAAATAATGAAGTGTCATTTTAATCATCGTTACTCAAAACAATTTGATCTAGGAAGACATTCGTTCTTTTTTTTTTCTTTGTATCTTTTATACGTGTGTCGTTCAAAAAATGTTAAGCCTAACCCGGAGCCATAACTGAATATTTCCGTTGTTGTAATTCAATACCATTTCTTATAAAGCTATAAATATTAATTCAGATTTCGTTCTTCATTTTTGTGCAAATGTTAGAGGTGTGTAGCAAATCTAAAATCTTGATGAGGATTAGGACTTTTTGAATACCCCTCGTATCTGAGCTAAGTATTATACGAAAAGGTTCTGTTAAATACCCAGTTGATTTTCGTTACTTTCCTGTTGTAATAGCGCTATATGAAAACAGACATTTTTAATGAAAAAGTGAAAGATTTTATTTACTGTTTCATAGTTATGTCTGTTATACTGAAAACTTAGACGATTAAAAACATGACTTTCAAGGGAAACTAAGGCCCCATAAAAATATCTTTCATTTGCCAATTGTACCGAAATTGCTTTATTCTCTGTTAGATCATTTATGACAATCGTACAAATAAGAGGTATCACTGTTGTTGGGTTACAGTGACTAATATTCAAGCATAAAAAATGTTGGTAATATACGCGGTGATCTGGGAATCCATTGGACTCCTGTATTAACTGTGATCCATGATGATACAGATGTTTTAATTTAGAAAGAAGTGTAACATTCTAATTATAACTTTACAAACTTCTAAGTAATATAAAGAATTCAAATAAATTAAATAAACGTTAAGTGTGAACCAAGACCCTCAACATTTTCATTCAGATTCATACTTAACAGGAAATAGATTTATTTACTAAATTAGTTTTGGCATCTTATTTCTAGCAAAATAATTTATCGTTTTTGCCGTAATAAAAATGAGAATCTTAGTAATAGACTGCTAGATGTTAATTTCATCAGAAATCTAATAGTGGATTATAATCTAATAAATCTGCGTATTTTAGTCAAAAATAGCAATGAAGGTATGTTATGACGTTATAAAGTTGTCAAAGTAATAATTCTAAAGTCTCAATATATATATATATATATATATATATATATATATATATATATATATATATATATATATATATATATATATATATATACATATATATATATATATATTGTGTGTGTGTGTGTGTGTGTGTGTGTGTGTGTGTGTGTGTGTGTGTGTGTGTGTGTGTTGTTTGCTATATTTATTAATAAAGTATGCTCAAAATCAGTGATAGAGCATATACATGTTGTTTAAAACGATTCGTATCATTTAAAATGTACTAGGCGTTTCAAAAAATTAGACATCATTTTGTAATCGAATAACTTCACCAATTATCGTTCAAATGATTTCAGATTTTAGCTGCATGCGTAAAAACAACTCAAAATTCTATGGTTAAAGTTTAAATACGTTTTTAGGTGAATGGAATTTCTACAAATGAAAATAAAAAATATGAAACCTTGCACATAGAATTTTCACTTGTTTCAACAAATACTGTTAAAATTTGAGATCATTTGAACGAGAATTGATTAAGTTATTAGCTTAGGTTATGATGTCAATTTAAAAAATATATCCTGTATATCTAAGTTAGGGTGGCGTAGACACCGAGTCAAAGGCGTTTGGTGACAACTTCTTGTCTATGCGATTATCGGATTATTTCATAACAAATATTATATAAATTAGAAATGTGATAGAAAAGTGGTTGAAATGTTTCAAATTGAAGTGATTAACACAACAAAAACACGTTTTAGGCCTTATTGGAGCATTATAAAATCATTCATTCCAAATTAATATGCAAGCGAGGTCATTTAATACATTAGATAAAACCTAAGAGCCCATTATCATTATTATTATTATTGTTATTATTATTGTGTTAATAAGTCAAGTATATTTTAAGCAGAACTAATCTAGAGCAGCATCATTATAATATACAAAACAAAAATCTTTCTTTTTTATTTATCCACTAATCCGGACGCATCATAGGTGGAGTGAAACATCTATCTGTAAGTCAATATATCCGGTTGTACCGACCTCTATAGCTACGATGTCCGTAAATCTCCCCACAATCTCTTGAAATATTGATCCCTTAGCCACAAGTTATGTGGGATGGATCGATATATCAATGAATCAATGTTTCTCATAATGACGGGTTGATAAGATGGGCATTTCCCTTCATGGCATATTTCAGGGTATTTACTTGGCGGAGCCCATCTCCTCATCTTTAAACTATTAACGCCTCATAAAACGATTCTTCGTAAATTATAGCACAAACAAGGCGTCATTTGTTATGGTTTCCTTGTTTTATCGGAAAACATTACCCTCCTTATGGTGTAATTGTTAGTGGGCTACGCTAGCAGACCACTGCTCATGAGCTCGATTCTCACTAAGTGTTGCATTTATCTAACCTTATAGTAAGCTGTGTAAATAACAACTGTGATTTCTTTTTTTCATATCTACTGTGTCGTAGACAATTGTTTCTTATAAAAACTAATAAATAACTTAATTATAAAATTTTGTCATATTTTAATTGAAAAATTCTATTTTTTCCCTACTTTTGATCTTTGAATTTTCTTTCGAGATTTTGTAATCAAATCCATAAGAAATAATAATAATTTCATTGATTCGAGCTTTAAGAACAATTTAACTGACGTAAAAAGGCATATGAAATATCAGTTGACTTTAAATATTTTGAGAACTACTATTTCTTTAAAATGAACTTAAATTTCTTTGTATATTAAACAAATATAGTGGCAATTATGTATGTTTGTATCGTGATCCATAGACGGTGAAATATTTACTAAATTTGATATGCATACATAATGGACACAACGAAGGGTTTTAATGTTTATAAATTGGTTCCTCGTGATCAAATGGATCACCGAGGGGGGATCAATAAAAATAAGCAATAATCATTAAGAAAATAGGCTAATGCCTATTTACTTATCCAAAACAAACAGAATTAAAACTTGCAAACTGAAAAATACAACGAATAAATGTTGTTTTATATTTTTAAGCATTCATACTTTTAATCGGTTCGATGGAACTTTTAAAATACATTCAAATCACTAGAATAAAAATAAGAAATAAATATAGGAAGTGCAGAAAGAACGAAGAGGAATCTAAAAAAAAAAAAAGAAAAACAGATAAACAGGGCAGAGAGAAGACGAAAATGTTGAAACTTGTCGAAAGAGAAAAAATGAAAGAAAAAAATAAAGAACCAAGCAGAGAATGGAAGAAGAAAGTGAAAAATGTGGACTTCACCTGAGGTAATTTTTATAAAACTCATCTAGAATGCTTATTCCACGTTCAATACTCACTGAGTAAATCGGTCTTCTGGACCTTATATTTATCGAAGTGAAAGTTACCTGAACTGTGTGATTAGCGAGCCTAGAAAACCATGTGTAATGAATTCAATTCTCACTAGGTACCTCATACTTTTGACTTTGTGTCAGGAAGAAAAGTTTAATAAACAGCTAGAAATTAAAAAGAATCATAGGTATAGAATATCTTCTAAAAGAACTCTGGATTTGCTTAATTGTAGGGTAAAATTATATAATCAAAACGGATACTAATATTACTTAGCAATTTCTACAGCATTAAGTTATAACTAAAAAGTAAATCACACACACACACACACACACACACACACACACACACACACACACACACACATATATATATATATATATATATATATATATATATATATATATATATATATAATTGCTGTTCAAAAAGCTCTAAGAAAAGCATTGCGGAACATTTTTGTTGAGGCAACACACAATTTAATTTTACTTTTCTAGTTTTATAAGAAGTGAAAACGTTTTGCCACAACCAAAAAGTTCAACGCAGCTTTTCATCTGGATTAGGCTTAGAGATTTTTGAACGAACCTCGTGTATATGTATATATATATATATACAAGGGTCGTTCAAAAAATATATACATGTGTGTGTGCGTGTGTGTGTGTGTATATATACAATTTTTTGACACATACATCTAATGTTTAATTACAGTACTCCAGTGGTATAGATTTGTTTGACCAGGATGCATATTAACATACGTACATATATATATATATATATATATATATATATATATATATATATATATATATATATATATATATATATATATGGGGGGTGGAGGTATAACCTCTCCACCCGAGCAGGATGTGACGCAGGATCAGATTTTTGATAAGTTGAATTTAGAGTTTTTTTTCTTTTGTACTAATTTACATACTTAGGTTAAAGAGCCAAGTCAATTTACTATTTACCCATCGCTGAAAGGAAAAATAATTGGATTCATGCCTTTCTCAAAGATATTACCGGTATGTGAAATGCAGACTCGTTTAGGATTCGAACTCGTGTTATCGTGTTTTTTCCTCCGACGGTAACTATATATATATATATATATATATATAGTGAGAGAGAGAGAGAGAGAGGGAGAGAGAATGAGAGACAGAGGAAGAGAGAGTTACATTTCTTAAATTTTAGCTATATAAAAAGCTATATATATATATATATATATATATATATATATATATATATGTGTGTGTGTGTGTGTGTGTGTGTGTTATATTCTATGCATAATCAACTACGTTTACTTATATCAATAAAATTACATTCTCAGTTTTTCCTCACCCTTGAATTGCAACAATTACATCTTAGGTAATTATTAATTTTAATAAGAAATATATACCAAACAGCAAGCAGCTATAGCCCCACAAATTGCTCAAATATTGTACAAAATGAACCATACGTAGAGATAACAAAAAAGAATTGCTCGTGTTAGTGCAGTAATTAGTTCTGCCTTTCTGAGTCATAATCAAGGCCCTAAATGATTGGTGTCATTAAAACACCAAGGAAGCTACGAAGCACAAGAAAATCGAAAACATAAAAGATGAAATGCTAACGTTTTCACTTATTGAAAAGAAGCTACCCAAAGAAAACTAGAGCACAATAAGAGTTCCTTTTTCAATCATAGTAAATGACAAGACACTAAAAAAATCTTATTTTCCTCTTTTTTTGCTTATTTCATATCAATAATAATCGAATCTGTTGTAATACACGGCCAAACGGCTTTGTTATAGAGCTGCCAAATATCGGTTCGTCCAAACTTAGGTATATTATGAATTCGTTGTCTTGCAAAAATGAGTTCCATATGAATAATGTTAATTAGGCTAATATAAATCATATTTTAAAAGTCCGAAATGTACAATAATTACGTAGTATTATTGTTTAATTAAAATTGATAATCAGCACAAAAAAATATTCTACATCGAAAAATCTCTTAAATGTCATTTCATTTTTTTCTACAGAAGAACGTTACTCTTTTCACAAAACAATTTTGGGTTCATAAAATAACATAAATATATACGCTATACGTGCACTCGAGGTATTTTTTTTTTTTAAATGTCGGAGTTGAAATTCACCAGCTGTGACTATCTGGGTTTTAGTAGGGTGTATTCCAATTGCTGCTGTAGCTGTTAACTTGAATCTGAAATCATAAACATTGGTCAGTCATCTCATAAGATGTATAGCAATAACATACTGAATTTTCAAGCGTCTACAACAATATTAAATGCCCGTACAAAAAAAAAAGTCTGGAATCTTTTTGAAAGCACCACGTATGTGTGCATGTGTGTGTGCGCGCGCACTCGCCTGCGCGGATTTATAAATGTCTCGATGTGTGTTTGTGTGTATTTGTGGCGTTATATGAATATCTATCTGACTCTGACCCAATCTACCTATATATATATATATATATATATGTGTGTGTGTGTGTGTGTGTGTGTGTGTGTGCAGGATTTGATACAAGATCAGTTTTTTAAACTGAGTTTAAATTCAGATTTCTATTTACCCAGACCAGTTGCCATACCAAGGTTAAAGAGTCTGTCCTACTATTTACCTATATCTGAAAGGATAATTGGATTCATACCTTTCCCAAGGGTATTAGATTTATGTGAAATGAAAATAGCCTCGTCCTAGATTTAAATTTGAATTCGGTCAACTGTGTTCATTTCCTACGATGATAACCATTACACTAGGAGCGCCTCTATACATTTACATATACATCTCTGCGCGCGCTCGCGCGTGTGTGCGTGTAATAATTTCATTACTAAAAAGTCAATAATTCGAATATCAACTAGTGAAGTCATCGAGAGAGAAACCCTGTCAAGTAGAAGAAATAATTAGATTTGATAATCGATGACAAATATACTAAAGTATTTTTCTTTCAACATAGTTTTATCGGCATTCTCTTTGAAATGAGTTCAAGAAGTCTAATCTTATTTGATACATTTTGCTCGTGGTAGTCCCAGACACTGATTTGATATCTGACAAATATTTGTAAATGAATGAATTCGTCTTGAGACCCAGATACATGACGATGTACATGTAACAGATAATGTTTGGATTAAAACTAATATCCCAAAATAAAAATATTTCTTCGTCATTTCATAATATTCATTATATATTTGAGTAAAAGATATTTTAATTCTATTAAGGGACACAACTCATCGTATGTAATATTTACGCCCCTTGGTACGAAGCATTAAAGATTGAAGTTCAAATAAAACCCATCAAGAGAAAGCGTTCAGATAACTAGGATTTCAGAAATTCGCAAATTTTGTTGATTATTTTATTCTGCGTGTGTCAACAAATATGGAAACCAACAGAAGAACAGATTTCCTGTACTGAAATGGGAATTGTGAACTTATACAGGTACAATAAAAAAAGTAATGCAGAGTTGATATTAGTTTATCTCTTTTTGTCGATGTATAATTATAAATGTATTTATCCCAGTTTGCTTATTTCTGACTTCTTGTCTATTTCAGTCTATCTATGTAAATATATTTATGTATCTACCCATATCTCAATCTGTTTATCTAGAATAACCGATCTATCTCAATGTGTTCACATTTGTATGCATGTCTATCTATCTATCTATCTATCTATCTATCTCATCATCATCATCATCATCATGTCGTGCCACCAGCACGGATATCCCTGACATTCTCTCGCCACTTCTCCCTATCATTCATCGCTTTTGGCAGGTCTTCAGGGTTACATCCCGTATCCTCATATAGCTGCTGTATGTATGTTCGAGCTGGTCGTCCTGCTTTTGCTTGGCCATTGGCAGGGGTCCATAGGATTACATCACTGATGAGTTCGTCCTTGCTTCTCCAGCAGTATCCTGCGTGTCTGGTTCGTCTAACTTGTATAGATTTCGTGATGGGAGGCAAGTGGCCGTATAGTTGGTGTCTTATGGGGTGTTGACGCCAGGATTTGTTCAATATTGCTCTCAACATTCTTGTGTAATTGCCGTCTAGTTTCTTCTTCAGCCGTTTAGTTAGCGTCCAAGTAGTGCATCCATATAGCAGTGTCGATACGACCGCTGCCTGGAAGACACTGCGTTTCATTTTATCGGTCAGGTCTGATTTCCATATGAAAGAGATCCTATCAATAGCTGTCCAAGTGCCAACAACAAATGACTAAATAGACAAATGAATAAAATAGAATTTTCTATGAAACAATTTAGAAAATAAAATGAATAATCAAAGAGGCAAAAATAAACAGAAAGAAATAGACAAATAAACTTATGGAATCATTTGAAGATAAATTTAAAATTATTGAAATTCAGGCATTAAACGAATTCTCACACTCGCTAAAACAATCCTAGAAATAAATGAAAACTTTGGAATAAGGAACAGGAAATTGCAAAAACAAAACTGATAGATACAGAAAAGCAGGAAGGAGAGACAGACTGGATTTGCAGAAAAAAAATTACTTTTTATTTTTATAAATCAGTGGTTCAAAATCATAAACTGAAGATTTATAATCAACACAGCTATAAGAAACTTATTCAAAACAGCCCAATCAAAACAGCCCCCTGGATTTTGCGAGGAGACAAGATTCATTCAGGCTTTTCAGCAAAATATCGGGATTTGAATCTAGGTCGTCGATCTCATAAAGCTTGACAATAAGTATAATTCCACCTGTTTGTCTGTCTGTCTGTCTGTCTCTATCTATCTATCTCTCTTAAAAAAGAAAACGGCTATTCAAGCATGTTTGATTAAATAGTAAAGACACATTGTGTCTGTATAATTTTATTAAGATCCTTTCAAGTTTCCAGATTGGAATTGGTGCATGAATTTACCAAAACTGTCCCGAGCGCTTTCGGAATTTTATTATGTGCTTCAGTATTTAGCGTGTTTATTTTTTCTTTACTATCGTTAATTTGTCTTTTTACAAGACTACAGCGCTCGGAACAATTTCAGTAAATTCATCCACCAATTCCAACCTGAAACCAAGACAGTTATCAGGAAACTTGGAAGGATCTTAATAAAATTATATTGACAAAATTTGTCTTAATTATTTCATCAAACGTGCTTAAATGAAAGTCTGCTGTCCGACCACACACACATACACACACACACACACACACACACACATATATGTGTGTGTGTGTGTGTGTGGCGCAAATCGGTATATTTGCTCTGTTTATATGTATAATCTAATTTTGTGTTCAATCATTACAAATGTGACTCCGCCTGTATTTTATACTTAAGTGTACACGTCAAAGCATTTGACAACATGCACCAGATGCATCCATATTTTTACTATATTAATCGAATGAAGATGCATATATTTTTAGTCTGAAATTTCAATTTTCAGGTTGCATTTCAAGAAACCAGAGGTTATTTTGTATTATATACTGTATTCATACTTCATAAAATCACCTTTTTTATTATTATTATTATTATTATTATTATTATTATTATAATAATAAATGAATTTATTCATGAATGCCAAAAAGGATATCTCCATATAATTTCCGAAAAGTACATTAGGACACATGTAATTTTTTCCGATGAAGTTTACGCATTAGAATCAATTCCCAATCGCTCACTCACACGCACAAGCATATACGCACACACATAGATAGATAGATAGATAGAAAATTCTTTGATAAATATAAGATGAATTAGGAATATATTTAGAGACTGTGCGACTGACTGACTGGTAGAGTATCGTGCAAAAGTTCTCAACAACTTTTTAAACAATTGTAAATTTATACTAATCGCCAATTTATACGCATCGTCGAAAACTTTTGCACGGCAATTTTTGGAGGTAGTCTCGCATCTTTTGCTTTCATTTAGAACCCCAGCTACAAAGAATAATGATTAATAATGGAAATGACTCCGATGGTGCCTATGTTTTATCTGTAAAAATGCAATGCGAAACATCAATTTATAAGTTGGCAATTTATAGAATTTACAATACTTTAATATTTCGATGACATTTTGAACAGAACTGTGTTTAAAGAAAAATGGAGAAAGAAACTGACAACTATAGATAGATATGAACAGAATGCAACAGATAGATAGATAGATAGATAGATAGATGACCCTGCGAGAATTCTAAAATGCTCTATTTGTCTTTCCTAGAAATTGTATACTTATGCAAACATAGAGTTTTGTGTAAAGCGGTAATATAAGGATCCACATGCATTAATATTTCTGTAACCGTCATGTTTCCAATATGACAAATAAATATGCATGAATTGGAAGAATTTTGCAAGATAAGTTGTTTTAATGGCTGAAATGGATTGGATTCAAATGTTTTATGTCAATACGTTTTCTCTTATAAGATTTTCAGCAAAAATCTTCATTTGCTTGTTCAATCTTTTTTACCAAAAGATATTTTTCGAATGTGTCACTCACGCAGGACACTGGATCTGGGAAAATGTTAGATCCCTTTGCATTGAATCTCCTCTATCCATGATATTGGGGTTGTCTTGAGAAATAGAAAGGATCCATACAATTTGGTCCAAAATTAGTAATTTAAATAAAAATGGCGCTGGACTAGGTTGCAAACATCGGAGCTGTCCTTGTCCAAAGCTGCACCGGCGTTGAGAGCCTAGTGTTACAACTATTTAACCTATAGTTGAGAAAAAAGACGTGGATTCATACCATTCTGAAAAAAACATGCTGATTTTCCCCAATTTTTGCATCAATAACCTTTAAGCTATTCAAATCTATAAACTTAGTTTATTACTTGATTAAAACAAATTAAGCCGACAAAAATCTTATCTGTCACACGGATTGCAATCGTGGATGAGCACGAGTGAACATAAATGAACTAAATGGAAATTTTGACTTGGTCAGCTAAACCCATTTTTTCTACTGTTAACCGTTAAGTCAACCCCGCTCCTTTATAGACATATAGATATCAGCATTCTAGTAGAAGTCAACGTGTTCACCATCATAATGCAGCACAAACTCCGATGCACGGATCTTATCATTTGTATGTCCGTCAAACGTCTCTCCAAACAGATCCTGTACTAAGAACTGAAAGGTCATTGAGTTCCTACAGGGCACATGAAATACTTAAAAAATAACATCAAGACAAGTTTGCGGAAATATAGTCAATGTAAGACTAGAAGAATATCGCTTTGCACAGAGACTATTGGAGGAATTCCGTGTTAGAAAGATCTTCTTGCCATGAAATGGAACTCCATTATTTTAGAGTGATAAAGCAACATTTTCGTTGAGAAAGAAGTGAGAAGGCTCCACCATCACTAACTACTTACATTTTCTCCTGTTCACACTGCATTAAAATGAATGAATCGCAGATTAGCTTCGGCCGCTCACTAAAAATCCCCAACGAGCTGTGAAAGAATAGTCTTAGTCATTTCGGGTGACCGCTGATAAAAAATTGAAATTTAGCATTCAAAATTCTAAACACCGATTTCTAATGCTGATAATAATAAATATGCACTCGTATAGTTCTATGAGGTTAAGCTTAGTACAAGTACTAATAGTCTACAGCAGTGATAATCAACCAAGTGCAACAATGATTGGACTGCGGTTACACGTAACTGCATTAGTATATTGGCTAGACACAAACAAATTTTACCAATTTTACTTAAAGCATTATCAGAATCTGTGTAATCTTCACAACAGAAAGTGTAAATTTTTAGAGTAGTTTCATTCAACACAATTTTGCCATGGTTATATAATGTTTAGTAATTGTTTTAAGATTTATTCGTCCACCCTTGATGTCATCTGAGCCAGGCATAAAGAAATTTGTGGATCAGCATCAGACAAGGCTCTCATTAAATAAATCAATACTGATTAACTTTCATTTTTTCTCATGTTATAAAAGTATCTGACATTCTTTAAATGTTTGATAGGTTATGTTACTAATGCATATTCATATTTCATAGATTTTCTTACTGAAATTAAAGTTTATACGTAGTTAATTGGTTATATTTCTGAAATACAGCAAATATCTTGTAAAATTTATTTAAAAAATTGCATGCCTTTTCTTATCCAGATCTTTTAAATACATATGAAGAAAGTAGAAAAACAGAACAATCCAAATGAGATAAATTCATTTTGATGCCAAGCCAACATTAAACGTCTCGGTTTTAATAGTCTTCATCTGGGCTTTGATATCATGAGAATTGTTCAAAGTGATAGATGCTTGTCGAGATATGTATAAATACCAGGTTTTACTAACTCTAAATTACACATTTTTTGAGTCTTTGCATGATCAATGATGACCATCTTTGTTGGTATTTTCTTGGATTTTCCTCAATGTCCACAGCAGCACACTCAAAGACAAGAATGAGTTCAAGGGTGTGCACACGGACTTTTATTTTATTACTATATATATATATATATATATATATATATATATATATATATATATATATATATATATATATATATTGCGTGCATATATCATGTATATATATATATATATATATATGTGTGTGTGTGTGTGTGTGTGTGTGTGTGTGTGTGTGTGTGTGTGTGTGTGTGTGTGTGTGTGTGTGTGTGTATGTGTGTGTATGTATTTAGCTTGTAATCAATATATTGTTGACTGTGTGTTAGCTATTGCAATCCGTATGACAGATAAGATTTTTGTTTGCTTAATTCCTTCAGTGCTTTGATGACAAATCTGAAATATCTTCTATCCCCTGAAATATTTTCATGTTTTTTCAGACATTGTCACGTCTGTTTAATGTCAGAATGTATGATTATTTTACTAACTCCCAAGGAAATTTTACATTAACCTCTTCTTTTATTTTATTTTTATTTTTGTTTTGCTGCTAAATTTGTCAGCCACACGACGTTCTGATTTTAGTTTCTTTTTTTATCAGTCTTCATTGGTTTTATTTTAATTTTTTTCACGACTGACAGTTATAAGAGAAATGACAATTTGGCTAGTTTTCTTTTTCCGTGTTAAAATTGACTGTAAAAATAGTCAACTATGATATTTGTACGTTTCCCACTCCCCGCTTTTATGCAGAAAAAGTTACATTTTTAAATACCTTTTTCTGTAGCTTGAAATGAATTAGATTTTCCCTATGAATTTTTATCTTTCTTATAATCTCTCTCGAAGGTAATCTTCAGTTGCCATTCAAGTATGTGTCAAGTCATATTCTATTTATAGAATTTATATTGTAGTTAACCGCAATAAATGAATGTATTTATTTAATGAAATGATGTCATGATATATTCATGAGGAAATGTATTAAAAATTGGAGTTTAAAAAATTTGGGTTCAATTTAATATAATGGTAACATAACCGCTATTGCGGTTAAAATTTCTAATGATCTGCTCCTCAACCGCATCGAACCAGATATTGAGAAAATTCT
The DNA here is from genome assembly GCA_963585895.1 of Sepioteuthis lessoniana. Lineage (NCBI taxonomy): Eukaryota > Metazoa > Mollusca > Cephalopoda > Myopsida > Loliginidae > Sepioteuthis > Sepioteuthis lessoniana. Next base: position 106,376 of record CAUZXS010001050.1, on the reverse strand, counting down.
TAAAAATTATCAAAATTGTTTTCGGAGAAACCGATCAAAGATTCTTAGAAAGAGTCGGAGCAGAAAATCTCAAGGTGGCACTCTTATTTGTAGATTTCTCTAAGGCATTTGACGCCATACGCAGAGAGAAGATTTAATAAATACTTCTCGCCTATGGTCTCCTCAAAGAAACTAACACAGCCAAAATGGTGCTCAATAAAACCTCAAAAGTAAATGACATAGACTCCTTTGACATTGTCGTTGGTGTTCTAAAAGGGGATTATTTTGCCCAACATCTGTTCATAATCTGCCTAGACTACGTAATTTGAACGTCGATAGATCTAATAAAAGAAAATGACTTTAGACTAAAAAAGCCTAAAAGCAGACGATACCCAACAGAAACTATTACGAGCGTAGATCACGCAGCTGACATAGAGTTTCTTGCACATACTCCTACCAAAGCTGAATCCCCGCTGCATAGTCTGGAATAGGCTGCAGGGAGCATTGGCTTCCATGTAAATGAAGACAAAATGGACTGCATGCGTTTTAATTAAAAACAAATAGGAAACATATACACACTAAATGGTAATTATCTAAAATCAGTGGACAAATTTACTTACCTCGGAAGCAACGTCTCATCTACTGAAAATGACATCAATATGCGACTGGAACATCAAAGACAGTCATAGATAGAATATCGATCATAGGGAAGTCACACATATAAATTTAATGCAATTTCTTCCAAGCAACGGTTGTGTCAGTTCTACTGTATGGATGCATCACATAGACGCTGACTAAGCGTAATAAGAAAAAGCCAGACGGGAACAGCACAAGAATGCTGAAGAAATTATGGAAGCAATATCCTACAAAACAACAGCTGTACAGCCACCTTCCTCCCATCACTAAAACCATCCAAATAAGACGAACAAGTCATGCGGGACCCAACTGGAGAAGTAAGTACGAACAAATAAGCGATGTTCTTCTTTGGACCCCTTCACACGGACGGGCAAGTGTTGGTCGACAAATAAGAACTCATCTACAACTGCTCTGTACGGACACAGGATGTAGTCTAGAAGACCTGCCGGAAGTGATAGATGATAGAGACGAATGGAGAGAGAGAATCAAGGAGATCCGTACAAGCAGCGCAGACATGATGATGATGATGTATAATAAGAGTCTCCTCCTTAAGGGTATCGAGGGTTACATACGTAGGAAATAAAATAATGAAAAATAATTGCCCTCTACACAGGCATCTGACGATCAATTTTATACCAGGAAATTGTAAGTTATACAAAAAGTTTTGTGACGATCGGGATTTTAAACGTTTTTATAATTCTATTTTAAACTTTTATAAAATTTTAATCTTCAGTCTGCATTTGAGTATATATATATATATATATATATATCACCATCATCATCATCATGTCACGTTGCCAGCACGAATATCTCTGACCCTCTTTCACCACCCATCCCCATCGTCTATCGCTCTCGGGGAGTTTTCAAGGGTATATCCTGTATCGGCACAGAGCTGTTGTATATAGGTTCTAGTCGGCCGTCCTGTCTTTGCTCGTCCACGTGAAGGGGTCAACAGGAGTATATCGCTTATGAGTTCGTCCTTACTTCTCCAGCAGTGTCCTGCTTGTCTGGTTGGTCAAACTTTGATAGTTTTCGTGATATGTGGTCGATGGCGGTATAGCGGCTGTTTTGTTGGGTGTTGCCTCCAGGACTTGTTTAATATTGCTGGCAACATTCTTGTGTAATTACCGTCAAGCTTTTTCTCTATACGTCTAGTTAGTATCCATGTAGTGCATCCATGTAGCAGTATTGACACGACCGCTACTAGTAAAAACTGCGTTTCATTTTATCGGTCAGGTCTGACTTCCATATGACCGATAGCCTATCGATAGCCGTCCATGACTTTGCTTGTCGGATGTCGATGAGACACTGCTTCTTAGGTAGGTGAATTTGGCCACTAATTTCAAAGGCCCACCCTTAGTGTGGAGATTTCGTATCTTTGATTAAAGCACACGTATTCCGTTTTTCCTGCGTTGACATGGAGGCTAATGGCACCAGCTGCTCGTTCCAGACTATGTAGCAGGGTTTCGGCTTGGGTGGGTGTATTTGCTAGAAGTGCTATGTCATCGGCGTAGTCAGCGTCCGTAACTGTTTGTGTTGGGTACCTTCTGCTTTTTTCCTTTGCCAGTTTGAAACCGTTATCTTTCATTAAATAAATAGACGTTCTAAGCCCGTAGTCTAGGCAGATGATGAACAGGTATGGGGCTAATGTGTCTTTTTGCAGTACATCTGCAACACTGTTGAAGTAGTGTGTGTCTCCGGAGACCGGACTTTTACTTTCGAGTTTTTATATAGCATCATTATGGCTGCGACGGTTTCTTTGGGTTGGCCGTAGGCGAATTGTATTTGTTCCGTTTTCTCTCTGTGTATGGAGTCAAGGCCTTGGAGGTGTCGACAAATAGTTGTTTTTTTTTGCACGTACATCTTCTAGAATTTGACGGATAGTCAAAATTTGTGATATTGTCGATCTTTTTTCTCCGAAAGACATTTTGGTACTTTCTTAGTATCTTCTCAATTTTGCGTTCTCTGCGGTTTCGTAGTAGAAAATTGTATATCTTGACCCCTGTGGATGTAAGGGTTATACCTCGGTAGTTCTTGGCTATTTCGACGTTACCCTTCTTAGGCAAGTGGGGTGCATCCTTTTGTCCATCTGTCTATTGAGTTCTGGTTATATATGGCATTACAGTATCAGAGCAATATGCTGTCGAATTCGCTGGTATTCCATACTTTCATCAAGCCCTGCTGCTTTCCTATGTTTAATTCTTCTTAGTACTGGGTCGAGTTCTTCTTGAGTAAACTAACCTAGTTTGATGTCTAATGGATTACTGATAATTTTCTTGATTGGTCCATGCGTAACTTTCGGAGCTTTTCCGTGTAAATTCTCGAAATGTTGTTTCCACAGGTGTAGTCGTTCTTGGCTAATAGTTTCCAGTTTAAATTACGCAGTTCTCTTCCTTCTGCTCACTTCTTTCCCCGTCTGCCATGCTATCCTAGATTGTCTATCTTCAACAGAGTCTCTAATCTTATTGATCTGATTTTGAATGTATTCTGTTGGTTCTTTTAGGTATATGTTATGACTTCTTAAGTTTAAGGGCATTGATATTGGTTGGGTTCCTCTTATTGCATTTAGAAGTGGTTTTCGCGTCTACACGGGTTTTTTTAACCGCTAATGTTTCCCCTGGGACTCTAGGTTTAGGTCTTTGTTTAGTTGATATGCATTCTGCTGCCGATTCTAATTGAACATTAACGAAGTTCTCATATTCGTCATTCCGAGTATGTGATTCGGATATCTCCTAAAGTGCGTCGAATTTCTTTCATACGGTTAACGTATATTTTATCTCTAATATTCCTGTTGTTAAACAGGGACCAGTCATAGTGTACGGTTGTTATTGTTGGGGCCGCATTCGTTCGTAGGCTCAGTCGTTTTTTTGCCGTGACAATTCGGTGATCGGAGGACAAACCCTCAAAGGAGGATTTTACCTTGCAATTCAAAGCGCAATTATTCCATTTCTTATTCATAAAGACGTAATCTATCTGTGCTTTAGTATTATTTGCGTAGGTGTATGTCCTTTGTTTTCCCTTTGTTTTCTGAAATTTAGTACTGAGGCATGTTAATCTATTTTCTAGAGTGAAATCTGGTAGATGTTCCCTATTTCTGTTTTACGAGTTGTGTTAGCTGAATTTGTTATTTACGTTTTAACCATTTTGGGCATGCATGTCTCCACCGATGACAAGAACGTTGTGTTTCGGGATGCCATGAAGAAGGTGGGGGTAGCTCGTTATAGAAGGCAACGATGTCTGTTTCTTCACTAACATTGGTAGGTCTGTAGCAGGAGATCATTGCTGCGCTGAGTTTGCCATTAAATGTAGCTACTATCATTCTCGGTTGTATATTCTCGATGCTATTTAGTGATTTGGGGGCCGGTGGTCCTATAAGTATACCTACACCCACTATCGAGGCATTGGCAGAGTTTTTCCATGCAGATGCAAAGACAAACATTCATCCATTGCCAGTATCGTGATATTTGATATCTTTGCTAATAATATATGTGTGATCTTGTATGCATATCATGTCTATGTTATGATCTATCGCAACTCCGGTAGTTGGCCTATTCTATTTAAAGTTCTAGCGTTGAATGTCGCAATTTGTATCGTGCTTTTGCATTTTAGTAATTTTGGTTTTAGTTTGAGCTCTGTACTTGATTTTTCGAACACTGGGACCAGGGCTCCAATCTCAGCTGGACGCACCCCCCTTTTTTAACCTGTGCGAAGAATGATGCGGTTTGGACAAGTGGTTTGAGTGTGAGTCATGGTAAACTTTCTCATCTATAAAGGCCACCCTAATAGATGAGCAGCAGTAGTTCCTCGATCGAACTATTAGATACTAGCCGTTGTCTCGTAGGGTTTGTATACCCAGACCCTGTTTAGCTATGGCGTTGATTCGTCATGCTGCTTCCCATGGCTTTTGAAACTTCTATACTAGCAGAATAAAGAATGAATGCTGATGTATACATAAATTGTAAGATGAGATTTTATTTTAATTCAGAATTTTAATTACATGATATTTCATCTATATAATTGATACTCATCTAGGACATTGACATTATGGAAATTATATTCAACATAAATAAGTTTTGTGCAGTAAAATAGGTTTTTATCATACTTAAAGATGCACCCCACCATAAAAACACCCATATATATATATATAAGGATTTACCAACATGTATGTTATTGAGTAACATTCATTCAACATTTAATTCACTTTCTATTTGTACAGATTTAGAACAAACATAAGCACATACAACATATGCACAGATATAAATATATATACGAGGATCATTAAATAAATTTCCAGATTTTTTTCGTATGGGCACTTTTATTGATAGTATACACATGAAACTCAAGTCCCCTTCGAAGTAATCTCCTCCAGCTACAATGCACTTGTTGTACCGTTCCAACAATTTCTGTAAAGCACCATGGAAGTGCTCTTGTGTGAGCCTCTTTCATCTCCTCAATTGTCTCATAACGACAACCTGTGAACTTAGGGAATAACCAAAAGTCACACGGAGCAAGGTATATACTATAGGGACGGTGAGGAACTGCCTTGATGCCCATCTTGGTCAAATAGTCTGCGACAAGGATGGAGTAGTGGACTGGTGCATTGTCATGGTGGAAATGCTACTGACCCGATTTGAAGAGTGCTGGCCTCTTCCGACGGAATATCTTCCTGAGCTCCCTTAAAACCTCAACATAGTAATCCTGACCCTAACCCTTTGGCCAATCGACTCTGATGTATTGACTTCCTTACTCCTACCACACCTCTCATCGTCCCTCACAGACTCTCTGGCTTCCTTGAATCTCTTATGCCACTCAAAAACTGATGTTCGATTCATGCAAGATAGTTGAAAAGCAGTCTGAAGCATTCCATATGTTTCTGTGGCATTTTTTCCAAGTTTAAAACAGAATTTTATTGCATATCTTCTAAAGTATCCTCATGTCCAGATTGCATTTTTGAAATTCACCAGCTATGACAATCCGGCTTTAGTTGGGTGTATTCCAATTGCTGCTGTTGCAGTCATCTCATAAGATGTATAGCAATAACATACTGAATTTTGAAGAGTCTGCGACAATTTTGAATGCCAGTACAAAAATGTCTGTAAACTTATTGAATACCCCAGGTATATATATATATATATATAGAGAGAGAGAGAGAGGGGGGAAGACAGACAGACAGACAGACAGACATATATACAGATAAGACTGACAGAAAGAATATTTGGTGGGAAAGAGAAACAGAAGACACAATTAGTAAGTACCGAATCCAATATAAGTAAATTAAAAAAAGAATCTGAATACAAAATGTATTTCGTATGGATCTCTCTCTCTCTCTCTCTCTCTCATTATCTCTCTCTATCTATCTCTCTCTCTCTCTCTCTCTCTCTCTCTCTCTCTCTCTCTCTCTCCAGCCTTCCTTCCACTGCCATTTGTAAAAATCGTCAAAGTTTACTTTGCATTCAACTACACAGATCCTTTTAAATATGCGTATTTTTTAATAATGATAAGCAACGCCAAACTGTGTCCAAGTCTTCTAACCATCATTTTAGGATTAGGAATATTCTATGAATTTTACGAAGATAGGATTATGATTGGTTGGTTTGTTGGTTAGTTTTTTTTGGCATTTAACCCTTCTAGTTTATTAAATGCCAAAATGTAAACGAATAGTTTGCAGGTAACATTTTAAACCAGGCAGGGTTGTTTGCACAGAGTTAAATAATGTCAAATATTGTTATCTAACACGAATTCTATTTTATATTAATCATTTCTTTGTAATATCAGGAAAGCAACCTAAGTTTTGTGTATCAGAGTCAGAATATTTGCAAATATAACCAAATTAAATGTGTCTGTTTTTTTGTTTTTTTTTTACTTTATTATTTTTTTTGTTAGCAGTAATCTTTGAGAGACAGTATCCAAACAAATATTTTGAGACTATTTTGGCTGTTTATAATTACAATCATTTAAATCTAAGACTTTTAGTATGAAACAATATTTCATTTTCCATTTTGACAAAAACTAATGTTTTAGTTCTTTTTTAAAATTTTAATAAAAAGGATAACGGTGAATTTTTACAAACATTTTATTCTGAATTCTTAGAATTGATTATTTGATTTTAACGTTATGTCAACCTGTCAGGGGGTATTTTATGCTGGAAGATTCTGTGTATGTTCATATTTAGATATTTTTGGAAGTTGCTGCTTAGTAGTTGTTTGTTCATGACCCGATTAAATACAAATTTTTTCCCATTATTGAAAGGTTAAAAAGTTCTATTTGACCTTATACATGGGATCCTAACAGTTACTACCACTCCAGGACAAAGTGAATCATAAAGTATTGGTAAGGAAGGGATAATCCATATTTCCCAGAGTTCCAGCGCTAGTTTTGTGTCATATCCGGAAGTGATGCAATCGTAATATTCTACAGCCACAGTCGACCATTTACATATATATGCATGTTATACTTTTGGTTGATACAGAAATAGAAATCACTCTATACAAATAAAAATATGCAAATATATGCGTCCGCCAAACTGTTCTAGACGATATATATATATATATATATATATATATCAGTGACGTAGTCTGCTACATTTATAAATTATGAGTAGTCAATATCGATGATCGAACATATATATGACACAACACTTCATCATGAATCTGATATATCAAGAATTTGACTTATAACCGTTTCGGGTTACAAACTTTTAAATCTAGTCTCGTGTGTTTATGTCCGCACGTATGTATATATTCTCTCCCTTTCTCTCTCTCTCTCTCTATATATATATTTATATATGTGTGTGTGTGATGTGTCCATACACACACACACACACACACACACACACACACACACACATATATATATATATATATATATATATGTATAATGCAGATACTTGATCTATCCCTTATGTCACAGCTGCATTCAACTATCGACAGTTTTCTACTCTGAAGCAAAGCTTCTCATGCACTCAACTGCCTGTCTTATAAAATCCATGATCCCTCTGAGATACGGCATGTAATCTTCGTGATTAGAATGGGTGATATATGTAGCGTATTGCAATATGTTGTTACAGACAGCGACTTAATTGAAATGCATGGTAAAAGACAAAGTCTACCCAATTCAGGTTATCATTGATCTAAATATTTGTACGGCCAGACATTATTACAAGAGAGCACTTCAATTTGTTTGGCCAGCAAAGTGAATGATCGAAGGTCAGGCCGCGTAAAGAATGAACAAAGTTAGTTGTTTTTATTAGTCAAACTGATTTGGATCTTTCGATATAGTCAAATTGTTTTAACTACATTTCCTCATACACTATCTTCTCGGTGATGATAATTCTTCCAGTGGGAATTGACCTGTATGATGCAATACTAATTTTGCATTCACTTTATTAAATTTTGTGTCTAAGAGTTGCACCGTCTATCTCTGAGCTTAAATCATTTCATATTATAAATAACGCTTTTCATCATAGGTAATTGATACGATGGGGCTGTTTCACTCAGGCTAATTCCACTGGGAAAAGTGATAATCTATCCCCTTGCCGTTATTCAATAGTGAGGCACATGGAGCTCTATAGCCTTATTTAAAAGAAGGGAAATTGTTTAAAAGAAAGAAAACTCTGGATTCAAACCAGTTGTTTTCCGCTTAAACCTTTGGCTCGATTCTGCCAGTAAAAAAATTATCATTTGTTGGATGATGATCACATCGTTGATAACAATAAATATTGAATGAAAATAAGAACATTCGCTTTTTTATCATCATTATTATCCGTAACAATGATAATAAAACACAGAATGAAGAATTTTGATAATATTGATAAGGAAGATATGACAAAGAGTCAGAGTAGAAATAAACTGAAAATGAGTCGTAGAAAAAAAGTGCAAAAACGATCCTATTAATTTAGGAATATTCACACCAATTTGATAAAATTCTCAAGAGATGAACTGGTCCTTAAAACATGAGAATTCATTAATGTTTTATCCGATTTTAACAATGCAGTAATCTCATCAGTTTCAAATCATCATCATATCCCTAGTAATTCTTTTGTACTTATATAGGTTTTTAACTGAGAGTAAGAAATGGCGTTCTCTGGAAGAATTCTTATTACTCCAATATATCTTCAATATTCTTGTTGACGTAAAGAAAGTCTGAGTTCTGTCAATTGTTCTTCGAATTTTCATGTCTTTTTATTTTGTACAGTGTATCACAGAAGTGAGTACACCCCTCACATTTCTGCAAATATTTAAGTATATCTCTTCATGGGAAAACACTGACAAAATGACACTTTGACACAATGAAAAATCGTCTGTGTGCAGATTATCTAACAGAGTTTATTTTCCCCTCAAAATAACTCAAAATATAGCCATTAAAAGCTAAACCCCTGCCAACAAAAGTGGGTACACCCTTTAGGGAAAGTTGTCAATATTAACATACACCATGTCAACTGGAAATATTTTGTGTGCCCACCATCATTATTCAGAACTGCCTTTACTCTCCTGGGCATGGAGTTTACCAGAGCTTCACAGGTAGCAACTGGAATGCTCATACACTCTTCCATGACGTACCTCCACCTTCCGCTTGAGGATCCCCCAAAAGATGTTCTATTGGGTTCAAATCTGAAGACATGCTTGGGCAGTCCATCACCTTTACCCTCAGCCTCTTCAGTAAAGCAGTGGTCGTCTTGAAGGTATGTTTGGGGTCATTGTCATGCTGGAACACTGCCCTGCGGCACAGTTTCTGGGGGGAGGGGATTATGCTCTGCTACAGTATTTCATAGTACATGTTGAAGTTCATATTTCATGAAATATAAATCACCAACGTCTGCAGCACTCATGCAGCCCCAGACAATGACATTTCCACCACCATGCTTGACTGAAGGCATGATACACTTATCTTTGTACTCCTCTCCTGGTCACCGCCACACATGCTTGAAGCCATCAGAACCAAACAAATTAATCTTCATCTCATCAGACCATATGACATGGTTCCAGTAATCCATGTGCTTTGTTGACAGGTCTTCAACAAACTATTTGCGGGCTTTCTAGTGTATCGTCTTCAGAAGAGGCTCTCTCCTGGGGTGACAACCATGCACACCAATATGATGTAGAGTGCGGCGTATGGTCTGAGCACTAACAGGCTGACCCCCCCACCCCTTCAATCTCTACAGCAATGCTGACTGCACTTCTACGCCAATCTTTCAAAGAAAGCATTTGGATGTGATGCTCAGCACGTGCGCTTAACTTCTCTGGACAACCCACCCGAGGCCTGTTCTGAGTGGACTCCGCTCTTTAAAAATGATGGATGTTCTTAGCCACTGTGCTGCAGCTCAGTTTCAGGGTGTTGGCAATCTTCTTGTAACGTGGCCATCTTCATGTAGCGCAACAATACGTCTTTTAAGATCCTCAGAGAGTTCTTTGCCATGTGGTGCCATGTTGGAACTTTCAGTGACCAGTATGAGAGAGTGTGAGAGCTGCACTACAAATTTGAACACACCTGCTCTCTATGCACACATGGGACTAGTAACACTAATGAGTCACATGACATTTTGGAGGGAAAATGACAAGCAGTACTCAATTTGAACATTTTGGGGTGTAGTTTCTTAGGGGTATACTCACTGTTTTGGCTGGGGCTTTTAATGGCTATATTTTGAGTTATTTTGAGGGGAAAATAAATTAACTCTGTTATATAAGCTGCCCACAGACTACATTTCATTGTGTCAAAGTGTCATTTTTGTCAGTGTTGTCCCATGTGGAGATATACTTAAACATCTGCAGAAATGTGAGGGGGTGTACTTACCTTTGTGATACAGAGTAAGTCTCGTCGTAAATTTTACAATCACACAGTTAATAACAGGAATAACATACAGTATCGCTCATTACTAAGGACGTCATAAGATTCTTTTTACAAAAACATGCTTTTCTTCTCAACCAGAAATAATAAAATTTTATAATTTCTCCTTAAAAAGTATGCAACAAAAACGCATCTTATTAAGAATTATTTGTTATCTTAGTCTTGATTACAATAATTTTATGCAGTTGATTTGATATAAAAACTAAAAATACCCGTTCTGACTGTTTAAAATTTTTAAAGAATGAAATTTCTAGAATCTTGTTTCGAAGAAAATCAAAATTATGTTACAAATTATTGGAATGTACTATCTATGGACAATTCTGTATTATATTATATTTAAACTTTTCTGTATTCTATTATATTTAAACTTTGATGTTCAACTTAGTTTATAAATATGTAGTCATTTTATATTTCCTTCTCCGAGATAACATCCTGCCATCTTCAGCCTTCTTTTTTTTTAACTGATAGTGACTATGATGTTGATTAATCTCTGATATCATTTTTGCTCTTTGGTTTTTACTACCAAGAAGTCACTACAACATTCTGAGGCAATAGTGATATCCATTACTCTACCGCTGTAAAGGACATGAAGTGGAATAATTAAGAAGATTTTAAATCCATTGTCAGATGAGGTTCGACATTAATTATAACCTCATATACATCTCGGGTTCTGTCTGTTTTTGTAATTAGTATTTTCACTATATATTGATTTGCTAGAACCTTTGTTCATTTCATTACAGAATGTACATTAAATAGAGAAAACCAGTGGGCACTCCAACAAAACGTTATGTCAATTGTAATATCTATAAAATCAAGTTTAAATGAACGAATATATTATGAGTTCTATTTATTTAAAAATCTTGACAGATAACTTTTAATTCAAAAATGTTCACTTCACTGCCCGGGTCTATATATTTTTGAACTTTCAATATTTCCTGTCACGTTTTTTTGTCTATGGGAACAACATCCACTCTGTGATTGATTGTGATTTATTTACAATGGCTGGAATTGGTCTTCCCGCTTGTCTGCGCATTTCAAAAACCTAGTGATGTTTGTGTAGTTGGTTTAATTGTCCTGTTTTTTTTTTTTTTCAAAATCACAGATTTTTCTCTAATTGGTTTAATTGTCTTGGTTTTTTCAAAATCCCCAATTTTTTAATACTAGGTTTAATTGTCTTGGTTTCTTTAAAAATCCCAGAGATTTTTATGTATCTGGTTTAATTGTCTTTGTTTTTTTTTAAATCCCAGAGATTTCTGTGTATTTGGTTTAATTATCTTGTTTTTTTTCCAAATAACATAGAAATGAATTGTCAGACAACAGTCATTTGCACGATTCAACGTGTATCAGCTTTTCCATTGTTCTACTCGACTGGAACCAAGATTTTGTATTTGCTGACTATAACTGATTATCTCATCTAAACAACAAAAAGAAAAAAAACTTTTTAGCAACAACTTGATTATGACCAATGATGTTTTCAGTTCACATAAAAGTTGCCGACTGTAGTCGAGGGTGACCCGAAGGCTTCCTTTTCAATAGCTACTACATCATAGTGTAGAGGAGAGCGCTACTCTTTTCCCTGGATTGCTCTACTTTACCCTTGTCCCGTACTTTATAATGCTGAGTGTCAAGCAAGGAGGTATCAAGTACCATATTTTGAGTCTTTGATACGAGTAGACTTAGGATAGAACCCCAGTCTCCCGGGCCATTGGCGAACACTCTAACCGTAATGCTGGTAATATGTAAACTAACGATATCAGTTCACATATAATAGTTTAAAAGACGCTTTCAGTAGCCGTTTAACATAATGTTAATTCCCTTAGTGTTTATAGGATTAATGGAAAATGAATATACTCTATAATTACCATTTAATTTATTTTGCTTCTGTGATTATAATAATCTGGGTGAGCGCAAATGAAGTTCTGAATTAGATTGTTTTATTCCCTGGGAGTATTCTAACGCTATTTCGCTTTTATGTGCTATTTTTGTTGGGCATAAGTATCGGATTAGATTATCGTGATAAAAATTGGAGTAATTTATTGAATTTTTCTATTTCAATCTTTACTTTTTTCGGTCATATAATTAACGTGAGTACTTCTGCTTGGACATTTTTTTCTGTATTATTATTATTATTATTATTATTATTATTATTATTATTATTATTATTATTATAATAGCAGAAAGGAGTTCAATAAAGATTAAATATATTATTTGAAAACATGAGAAAAAAGCAATAACATAAAATCGAGAACAAAATAAGCTAATATGAATATATGGAATGATTTTGAAAGAAAGGAGAATGAAGAAAAATATTGCAATGGAGTGGATTGATTCCAAAGAAGCATGCGGATTGATCGACCAGCTTTAGGTTGCAGGATTCTAAAAATAGCAATGATGGGAGAGAACATAGTACAATCCATAAACAATCTGATGAAGAACTGGAAAGTGGGACTGACTGCAGCTGAAAGAGTCAAGCCGAAAAAGATTTAAACATACAAGTTAGTTATTGTTTTTTTGTGTGTGTGTTTTTCTCTTTGGCAAAACCATTATTTTTAATACGATTTTTCCTATTTGTATTCTGTGTAAAAAATTAAACAACACAAAAAAAGTGGCTGAGGACAAAATAAATTAATTGAATAAAACGATGATGAACTTAAAACTAACGCATGTGCTGGCCTATATCGTATTAGAAAAGTTTGATCGTTGCAGAAATGGCTGTAAAATGTTTCTGGCATATACCGTTGTCATCAGAGTCAAGTTCTTTGAAAATAAGGTTCTGAAAGACTAGAAATTTTTGTTCAAAATCAGTTCATGGACATCATAATGGCATCATAGAACATTTTTCAATACATTCCTCATGATTAATTCAAGACGAAAATACATTGCACTTTGATCGAACTTTTGTGAATTTTTTTCTGCCATTTTCCGAGATAATCCTATTAAAGAAGATGAAATAAATTAAAAGAAATGAAATGTTTCTGAATTTTTAAGATTTATAACAACTCTTTCTTAGCTTGAATATGCAGTATGACCTCTAAATGAATGTTTGTTACGCCGTCAGCGGTGACTGCTATTTGTTTGTGAGGATATTTGTCGAATGGAGTTGGAAAAAGACCAAAACACAACTGGACCTTTAATGTTAGGACCTTTCGTTGTTTTATTCTCACACCATTCTAACCCGAGGAAAATAGAAGGAATGAATTGCGGTCACTACGTGATTGCTTCTTCGTTCTTCGACAGATAATTTCTTATTTAGAGACAACGAATAATATAGACAATATTCTATCAGAGAGAGGATTCCATTCATCACTTTTTTAAAAGAACGGCAGGGCGCTGGAACTTAAGCAATCGAACAGACATGGTGAGACAATTCATAACTATCAAAAATCCTTCATACGTTTTTCATTTTTCGAAAAATGGACTACTTTAAATATGTTCTGGGAATAAAATGAATAATAGTGAAGTTTCACACAGCAAATACTGCTATAAAAATTAAGGTCTCACTTACAAGAAGTATTCTTGTAAATCATCCAAATAAATAATAGCAGAAATCTGCTTGCTGAATTCAATACAACGAAAACAAATATTATTAGGTACTATTTAATACCAAACTCAGTAACCAAATCTATGAATAAGCAGTAGTTAAAAATATGTACACTTCTTAAATATATACATATACAATTGTATATTTGTGTTGCAATTTTATTTTTGGTAATTATGTTGCAATGAAATAAAGTTTGATAAAAAATACGTAATTCTGCTTTGATTGTATAATATTCCACTAAAAATGATAAACATTCAGCTATCTTTGATTTAAATAAGGAGTTATCATTTTTAGAGATAGCAGAATTATTATTATTATTATTATTATTATTATTATTATTGGTATTTTTTGTAAGATTAAAATATGAAAAAGCAGATGACAAAATTGCTTGTTTTGTGTGTAAAAATAATATATCGTCGATCGAAAAATATTTCAAATATCAGTTTTGAAGCAGGGCTTATCTCCCTTAAAATTTTATTTTAAACAGGGTTGACGTTACTTGTTGAAGAATGAGAGAAAAAAAGATAAAAAGATTCACTTTCTCTGCTCAGACACAATAGTTGGATGGTCCTCCATAAAATGAGGAGATTTTATCTTGTCTCCGTAGATTAGGGAAATCAGGCTTCCGGGCTGGAAAGGAATACATAATTTTTCGTTCTGAACCGCCTATTCACCTTCACCTTCGCTGAAAAAGACTTGAATCAGAAAGAAAGAAAGAAAGAAAGATGATGGAAATGTAAAAAAAAAAGAAAGGGCAAGTAAACACAAAGAAAGGAAAATGAATAAAGTAAGAAAAAAAGTAATGAAAAAACGATGATAAAAAATATCGATGAATAAAGATCTTATAAAGAGGAAAGGAAGTGTAATACACTATAAAAGAAAAGAGAAGTCTGAATGAGAATTCATAAAATAGATCTCAATAATTGAGTAGAATTCGTTTTCCCGACCAATAATACAGTTTGATGTGAAGCTATCAACTTTCGTATGCATATTTATTGAACACAGTTGAACGTTCTAACATTATTCTCTTTTAAAACATGGTTCTCAAAGACAGAGGTTTCTAGCAATAACCACTAATTAATGGTGGGGTGAGCTACATTGTTACAAGAAGCATTTTATCTTTAAATATTTCTGTTGCAATATTCTGATATTTGACACAGGTGTGTTCCATTTTCGTGAGACACTTATTGAATACACTTGTGATAATCCAAGATTACTCAGTTTGAGCATAAATTCTGAAACGAAAACATAAAAATGTTTTTTATGCTTTCAAGGTCAATATTGAGTAGATGATTTTCAATAAGATTTACCAACTTTAAAAAAAAGCAGAAATCTTATAAATTTCGAGACGGAACTAAGAGATATATACGTGTGTGTGTGTGTGTGTGTGTGTGTGTGTGTGTGTGTGTGTGTGTGTGTTTCAGAATATACAAAAACTCGCATTCATTACTATCAGTAGCAGCTGAAACTATTATGAATACACTTCAAAATCTGTTGAATGGGTTTGATTAATGTGGGTTTGGGAATTAGAGTTATAGATCTCCTTTCGATAAAAGTCAGTCTTCCTCTAAGAGGAAAATGCATTTTTTATTATGTTTACAATATTTTCTGGGTCCAATAAACATAACCATCTAATTTGTTCATCAAACAGTTTGCTTATTTAAATAGAGTAGATAAACTGTTTCACATAATTAAGACAAGTTTAAAATCTAAGCTGCCGGCTGGATTTTAAGTTGCATAAAATAATCAAAAATTTATTCGTCTTACCTTTCATATCAGCAAATAAACACAGATATAAAATCGAGTATTGCTTTTGGGAACATATAAGCTTGTAAACGTCTTTTGGGCTTTAATATATCTATGTTCCAAGAGACCATTGCTTGCTTTTGCTTTAGTTTTGTTTTGTTTTCTTTACTGGAAGGAGTGACCGGAAAAAATTAATGAAAAACTTCATAACACAAAAAAAAAAAAACGATGACATTTTCTGGTAGATGGTTGCATTATACGATTACACCAAAAGATGAAGATTCAGTTGAGCTTACCTGACAAACACAAAATAAAGTCTAATTAAGCATTATACTTACATTGAAAACTGAATAATTCAGTAAAACCTGAAAGAGTTTTGAAAATTTCCAAAACCAACATTTACCGATGTGCCATTGGTAATCACATAAATTAAGTGAACAAATCCAAGAAGAAAAGGATTGACTAGCAGACGGATAAATTTCGTGAATTCTAGTCAGGTCTATAGATTCTTTTAGGCAGTTGTGAATGAAATATTTCTTATAAAGGAAGATTAAAATCAATCTCTAGATTTTACGAAATGAACACGCAAGACACCAAAATTTTCTCCGCGAAAACACAAAATTCGATTTGCTCCCCCATTCCAAAATAATCGCTTCAACTGTCTTAGGTAAAGGATTTTAAACCAAAGTGATTTCTGCTCTTTAATACACACAAAGTTATATTCTCAGAAAATGCACAGATTTTGTTTGACTAAGCGTTATTTAGAGCCAGCCATGCAATGCAAGAACAATGCACGCAAATTTCATATGTTAAAAATAGGATGTCTGTCTTTAAAGGCGACGTCAGTTTGATAATCTTCCCGCGTTCGGAACGATATTTGCATAACTATTTGAAATTTATAATTAGTCAAACGCCAACTTCTCATAACAGCAAATATAAAATATTACTTTGCCCAGATGCAGGGAAAATCTGTTTCCGAACAGTGACGTCAATATAAAAGGAATGATTCATTTGTCTGTCTGCTAAGCGATTTGATGTTGAGCAGCCAAATTTGGCATGCATTCTTATAGAACGCAGAGGAAGGCACGAACTTTAAAAGGAATATTTTTTCTCAGGAAAAAAATTTACGTCTCATCAAAAGTAAACATGAATGACAGTAACAGAGAAAATATGTTGCTATAATTCGTAACTGATCGTAGTGAAATTATTCTTATAAATATCATGAATATGGATTCGAAGCTATTTGAAATAATATAAATGTTTTATATAAAGACATCATTTAGAGATGGGGTCTTAGGTTATTTAGTTTTACGGCATGTCAATTCTTGTGGGGTTATTTTGTGCTGAAGTCAAGTAGGTTGGTTGGTTGTTTCGTTTTACGACGTATTAACCCATTTCGGGTCATTTAACGCCGAATTAAATTTCAAACAATTTAGTTGAGTAAAAGTAGAGTGTTTGTTTACAAACAGTTAAATGCCAAATCAGTTCCGTTAAATGGCAAAGCAGTTCTATTTCAAACAATCTTTAGCATAAATGCAGAGTTTAACTAAATATAAAAACAGTTCTATTTCAAACAGTTTAATTTAGCAAAAGTACGCAGTTTCAATGTCAAAAAATTCTATTTTAAACAATTTAGTTTAGCATAAGTACACATTTTAGTTCTACTTGACCCATAGATAGGACACTATCAGGCAAGAGTGGACCTGGGAACAATGGCAATGAACGGGTACTCCACATTCCCTAAAGGTCCAGCATTACTGGGACCTTACCATCATATTATTTTGTGTCATATCAGGAAATTCATTGATGGGTGCTTACCCTTCTGCAGAGAAGCTGATTTCAAGTAACTATTCCTAGTGAATAATCATTTGTTTGCACAAATATGAATAACTTTTAAACCAATCAATGTAACATATTAATGAAACCCTAAAAGTTACAAGCACTTCGAATTCGAGTGGGCCTGGGAGTAATGATAACGAACAGGAAGCTCCACGCTCCACGGAAATCTAGAACTAGTCTCGGTGATGAATGCAATTTAGTGTCATACCCAAAACTCAGATTAATAGGCGCATACACACACATACATACCTACATACACACACACATACATGCACATAAACACGTACACACAGATACACGCGCACACTTATGCATATGCTCTCATATAATTGAGGATTGCACTTTCTTGTCTGGGGTTGACCCTCTCTCTATGTAAGAATTCTTTCTTGCACGGAGGTAGGACAGCCTTTATATTACAGGTTTACTTACACTTGTGGCTATCAAATTTAGCTGTGGCCTACCGAATAGAAAATTGCTTGTTCACCTTATTCCATTGGTCTAAACATGCTGCCATGCCTCCATCACCACAGACCTTGAGAAAGACATTCATTCAAAATATAATGTTGACGTCAGGTATGGTTTGTTTTTTGTTTAACAGCGTATCAAATTCTTGGGTTATTTAATGCCAATGTTATCCTTGTAGAAGAACAGCACTCATAATATTTAACACATTGCTGCAGGGATAAGTCGAGGTTCATATCTTTTCCCCGGGTATTTGTTTGAAAGTGAACGTAATAGTTAGACAAGAGTTAAAACTGGCTTACTTCGTGGTTGCAGTCCAGCACTTCAGTCATTTCGCGACAGCCACTTCCCCGTAGATATCTGACGAGTGATATCTGCACGAAGATCGTAACAATAGCAATATCTGTTAGTATTTACTGGCAAGCATCAGTTGCTGCGATAAGCATGAGTCAGTTCACAGACAGCTACATCAACTACTCGTTTTATCATCATGATTTATCATCTCTAGAAATTATTGAGTTATTGGAGATCGGAAGACTTAACAGATTTTAAGCAGAACTGGTTATCAACAATAACGACCCTTTATACCAAAAACCCGTACGTGCAAGATGTTCATTGACTGTTCAGGAGTTCATCCGCCCATTGACAAATCTTTTTTTTATCTTGCTGTGACACTTTTCTTACCTGACAGGAGAACCAGATTAGGCACTGGTGACATGATTGGTTGCCTACATCAAAAAACTTAAAGTAGAACGTACACATGTTAAGGAGGCGCAGTGAAATATTATCGAAAGTGAACTCTTACATTTTTAGGATTAAAAATCGAAATTTAAATAAAGACATTTGAACAGTGAACTTAATTATATGATAGAGACGATGAGTCCATAAATCAGTGCCAAAACCTGATAATATATGATGCGGTACATTCTTAAACGAAATTCATTCGGTGAAAAAGGATGATGTGCCAAAGCAGCACTGTCCATGCTCATAGAAGTTAGCTCAGTGCAACTTTGTCTTATTTCTTAAACTAAACATCCATCTAAAGTGTAAGAGAAATAAAGATGAGAAGGACATTAAAAGAAATATGTAACAGCTTCGAACCATATCAACAGAAGGGGTTAACAAATGCTGCTTTGAACAACGGAATATTTTCAAAAATAAGGAGTTGAATGCTTACGGGTTTATTCTGAGAAAAAAATTAACATTTCATGAATTGTTCATTTCTGTTTTTTTAAGTACAGCCTTAATGTTTGCAAGAAAAGTGGCTGCAAATTATATCTTATGAAAAGATTATGAATCCTGGAACAAGTTAAAAACGAATTACTTTACAAAAGAAAAGAATTGATATCAATGTATAGCCATATCAGTAAATTATTAATGTATCATTTACTACCTGACTAATTCCATATTCTTCCTCTTAATTTGGACATCTCGTGTTCGCCAATGACCCGTCAATTCCAGGTCGAGTAAGACCAAAGACTCAAAAAATGGTACTTGATACCTCCTTGCTTAACACTCAGCATCATAAGGAATGGATCAAGCGTAAAGTGGAACAATTCAGGGAAAGGCGTAGCGCCCTCTTCTACACAGTGGTGTAGAAGATATTGAAAAGGGAGCCTTTGGGTCGCCTACGACTACGGTTGCTATCTTTACTTTTTTACTTTATATATATATATACATACATACATATACATATATATATATATATATATATATATTTATTTATTTATTTAATTGAACAGTATAGACTTGTTTTGTCAACATATTTTTCTTATATGTCCTTTCCAGTTCCCGAACTGATTTTATAGTATCCGGCGGGAATTCGTTGATGAAACTCCCATAATTAATTGTTACTCTAGTACTTTCTGCCCAATCTTGGGCCATCATCAGTGGGGGGCATTATCAGGGGTGTGTAAATATATCATAAGCGATGTGACCTTTGTATATACAAAGTTTGAAAACTGTTTGAAAATTGTCATGAGTGTGCATGCAGAAACGATATAAATTATATATATGTATCACTTTTCAATAACAACTACACCGAAAAAGGAATTTTCGGGTCGCCCTCGACTACAGTCGAAAAACTATATATATATATATATATGTGTGTGTGTGTGTATTCATATATATATATATATATATATATATATATATATATATGTGTGTGTGTGTGTGTGTGTGTGTGTGTGTGTGTATTCATATATATATATATATATGTGTGTGTGTGTGTGTGTGTGTGTGTGTGTGTGTGTGTGTGTGTGTGTGTGTGTGTGTGTGTATGTTTGTGGAAGTGTATAGCTTTTTGCCTCGTGTGAGTGTCACATGTACTTCCGTCTTAACATGATATTTTTCACAAGTATATAATTTTTTTTATTAAATTTCTCACTTTTACATCTAATGATTCTGCACACCAACTAAAAGTGCTTATAATTTGATATTTTTCTAGGTGACATATATATATATATATATATATATATATATCTGTGTATGTGTGTTTCTGAGGTTGCGTGTGCGCATGGGTGTGTAATATTCATATTTTCAAAGACAAATGAAAATGTATATGTATTATAGATTTAACTTTTACGCTCGGGCAGAAATATTTGAAAGTAGATATGTGCTAAAAATAATATAAAAGATGCGAATTCAATGTTAGAGTCGATCAAAGTGGCTTGTCCTCTGCCTTATCCAAAAGAAATCAATTTTATTTTGATTCAATGCTTCTATATAAGCATCAATTCCAGGCGCACTTCCTGCCAACATGTTTCCGATATATTGCATGGTTTTAGTGTTCTTCATCTCGTTGTCTTTTAATTCGGTTCTTTTACGAGCTGAGTAGATGGAAAGTCTGCGTTGCTTCAACCGATTCAGCAAAGAAACATGAAGCATAGAAAAAAACAGTTTATATTTTGAAACACTTGCTTTCAACTGTGTAGAAGACTCCTGATAAACATCATTAACATTAATTATCAAACACTTCACGAAAGATCTTAATCTCTCTCTCTCTCTCACTCTCTCTCTCTCTCTCTCACACACACACACACACTCACATATATATATGTATATATACATATATATACGATTGTGTGAGTGTGTGTGTGTGTGTGTGCGCGTTATTTTTCAACTCTGACACCAGTCTTTCTGTCACCTGCACGTGGAGAAAGTGACATGACGCCATCAGAGGCTTAATAAACATAACCCCCGTTGATAATATATACAAATAATGTTGAATTTAATAGCAGGAAAGTAAAATCAGACATAAGTGTTTGTTTATACCACCAAATTTAACTTTTCTTCTTTATCATGTGTCAGAGATCAAAATTTGTAACAACTGATATCCTCCAATCATCTTAAAATATATTACCTCAAATAGGATAATGAAGCCTGGACTTTTGCATTAAAGTGATTATGCCTTGACGTCTGCGATGAAAACTGACTCATCAGTCCCTATTTCAAAAAATTATGAAACCTGCCTCATGACTTTTTGAACAGTAGTATTTAGTGATACAGAAAACTGTGCCAATACTGCTCCTTCGGCATTCACCAAACTTTTTCAAAGCTTATTATGCATATATTCCACAGAATAGACACAAAGTATATATATATATATATATGAGGATCATTAAATAAGTTTCCAGACTTTTTTTTCGAATGGACACTTTTATTGATAGTAAACACATGAAACTTTAGTCCCCTTCGAAGTAATCTACTCCGGCTGCAATGCACTTGTTCTACCGTTCCAACAACTTCTGGAAGTCTCCATGAAAATCCTCTTGCGTTGGCGTGTCAATGGCCTTCGTCACAGCCTCTTTAATCTCCTCAATTGTCTAATAACGACAGCCTGTGAGCGTAGGGAATAACCAAAAGTCACTGTGAGCAAGGTCTGGACTATAGGGACGGTGAGGAACTGTCTGTGACAAGGATGGAGTTGTGGACTGGTGCATTGTCCTCGTGGAAATACCACTGACCCGATTTGAAGAATGCTAGCCTCTTCCGAGGGAATATCTTCCTGAACTCCCTTAAAACCCCAACATAATAACCTTAACCCTAACCCCAACTTTTTGGCCAATTAACTCTTGTGTATTTACTTCCTTACTCCTCCCGCACCTCTCATCATCCCTCACAGACTCCCTGCCTTCCTTGAATCTATTATGCCACTCAAAAACTGATGCACGATTTATGCAAGATAGTCGAAAAGCAGTCTGAAGCATTCCGTACGTTTCTGTGGAATCTTTTGCGAGTTTAAAACAGAATTTTATTTCATATCGTTCTTCTAAAGTGTCCTCACGTCCAGATTGCATCTTTGAAATTCACCAGTTGTGAAAATCAGGCTTTAGTAGGGTGTATTTCAGTTCCTGCTGTTGCTGTTCATTTGAACCAGAATCATAAAAGTTGGTCAGTTATCATAAAAGATGTAAAGCAATAACATAGGAAATTTTCTAAAGTCTACGACAATTTTCAATGCATGAACAAAAAAGTCTGGAAACGTATTGAATGCACCACGTATATATATATATATATATATATATACCCGAATGAATAAATCCACAAAGAGATTTATATTTTTCAAAAATATTTATTTCATTCTTACATACGTGTATGTTTCCAGCTTGTTGCTTTCCTCAGAGAACATTTAGTTGTTTATAAGGTTTCTACTTGGATGTTTCCCAAAGCTATTTGTACAAGGCACCAATGACACTCAAACTAACTCGTGTAGGTGTTTTAGTCAAATGTTCTTTCAGGTTTTATATCGGTTTATATCAAGGTCACTGTTTTGTGTTAGATTTCTCTTATTCCTCTTTCTCTTTCTCTGAGTGTGTCTCTTCTTCTCCCTTGAGGGTACGTTTTTATTTACTGAATTAGTCTTTGATATTTAGAATGCCATAATATTTTTCGTTGTTTAACTCTAGGTCATTGTGTGTGTTTGTGTCTATGTGCGTGCGTATTTGACATCGTTGATATGTTATAGAGTTTATTGGTTGTTGTTTTTTTTTTCTGTTAAAGTGGTTTTGAATTCAATTAACTGTTACTTTTTGGCGTTTGCTTCTGTGCGTGCATTTATTTTTCTGTGCGCGCACGCGCGTTCGTGTGTGTGTGTTCGTGTGTGTGTGGTTTGGGCTTGATTATTTCTATGAAACCTTTTTCTTTTGAACTAATGTGGATTAAAATTTGACTGGCAATTACTTTTTACTATCAATATATATATATATATATATATATATATATATATATATATATGCATATGTTTTTCTGCTTGTGCATGTGTGTGTGTGTGGTGTATGTTTTATTCAGTTTTTGTTTGAATTTTACTATGGATTATTTTTCTTTTATTTGGAGTAATGTGTAGTCGTTAGTTTGATACTTAGGCATTGTTGGTAGAAATATGTGGAAGTTTGGATAAATCAAACACTTAAGGCAGGTTTAGAAGGCGCAGTATTTCGTACTTTTATTCTAAGAATGTTCAGTTGCACCTTCTCAACCTGTTTAAATGTTTGATTGATCCAACATATCCTGATATTGAGGGCTTGTGTCGATCCTATGTATACTTCTTTACATTTGTTATTTTCGATTATGTAGAAGATGGCCTTTTTTCCCTGGTATGACAACCATTCAAGAAGAAGGGAAACTCTGAATCTAAGCTTTTTAAATTCCGCTTAAAAAATTAACCTTGTGTCCTGCAAAGGAGCATGTTATATATATATATATATATATATATATATATATATATATATATATACGTGTGTGCGTGTCTCTGTGTATTTCTGTGTGTGTGTGTGTGTGTACAAACTTGAAGAAAGTCTTTATACGAATGCTAGCGTCCATATTTTATTTTCCCTCACCCAGAGCGTGTTTGATTTCACTGGGTTAAAGGGACTCTTTTTGTTTTAATTAATATCTGGAAATATTGACCATTTATTTCAGTTATAGCCGAAACGGTTGCTTCTTCTTTCATTACTGAACCCAGTGTGAAGAAAAGAAATCATTTAGAAAATTGCCGGTGAAATCCATCATGTCCAACTACAACAATTACTACTGACAACAACAGCAAAAGTAACAAAATTAATGTCAATAAAGCTAATTTATTACTATATGAAATACTACTTGACAACATACACGCATACACTCGCACAAACCGCCACAGTGACACACACGCGCGCGCGCACACACACACACACATACAAAGAAAGAAAGAAAGAAAGAAAGAAAGAAAGTGAGAGATTATAAATTTCCTGATTATGAATGAAACAATGTATGAATTTACCCAACGCCTCTAACAAAAGAAGGATGAGACAAAAGATACATTTTATGATTAGTTGAAATCCATGATTCCCTTAACTTGCACTTTGTACCGTATCAAAACAAAAGATCCCAGTTTCTTCTTTCATTTTCCACTGCGATAGATAGAAGCGGATTTATCTTCTTTTTTAAGGGTATTAGCAGGAAAAAAGAAACCTCTTCCAGGATTTGAACAAGGTTATTTAATTCCGTCTTTTTATTCACCATTTTCCTTTATTTATGTATATGTGTATGAGAGGAAATTTAAGGTAAATTGATAAACCCACTGGCTTGGATATTTTAGAATTAGCTTTTTGTCATCTCTGTGTTTTAAGAATGAAACGGTCATTTTTGTTTTAAAAAAAACTCCAAGTTGATGCAGTTGTTCAAGTCAAAGGTTGCATTTCTGGTTTTCATCAAACAGAGAAATCTTATCGGGATATTCAGCAACTTTCTTTTCGTTTGTTTGTTTTTTTTTTTTTTTCATTCATCCTGTTTTCCTTTTTGTATATTTTAGTTTTTTTTTTTTTTTGGATTGTAAAACCTCATAACAATATTTTTCTACCTCTACTTCCTGACTTTCCTTCAATGTGCATATTTGATCCACGGAACTGATATTTTTTGTTAGTTTGTGTTCCCCCTTTCCTAAATTTACCTTCCTTCTTATTACTCTCACAATTTCTTTCCTTCCAATTCATCTATTTTTTTTCTATCTTTCTAATCCTCTTTCCCGAAACTTGAATATTCTCCTTTCAAATTTTTCCCTGCAAAATTATTTTCTACAACAATCACTTTCTTTTCTTTCAATGTATCTTAAATATTTGTAGACATGGCCTCCCAAAAATGTCTTTATAACTTTTTCCTTTTTCCCTTTTTCTTCTCTTTCCTTCTTCCTATGCTTTCTTCTTTATTTCCCTTCTTTCTTCCTTCTTCCCTCTTTCCTTTTTCCTTTTTCACTTTTCTATTTCTTTTCTTTCCGTTACTCTTCATTCTATTTCTCTTGCCTTTCTCGCCTAATAATTGTTCCTTATTGAACATTTCTTTCTATCTCTCTTTCTTCCTTCGTTCATTCTTTTCTTTCCATCTCCCTCGCATCCTCGCCTCTTTCCTTACTTCTTTTCTTCTTGCCCCCTCTCTTCACTCATTCTTTCCTTTTTTCCTTTTTTACTTCTCTCCCATCCTTCCTTTCTTTTACCCTACCTTCCGGCTATTTTTCTTTTTTACCTTTTTCCTGTTCTACCCCCACTCAATTCCATCTTTTCTGCTCCCTTTATTTCCTTTTTTTCTTCTTTTTGTCACACCTTCTATCATTTCTTTTTTTTCTCCTTTTTGAGAAGCATTTCTTTTCAATTTTTAACTTTGTTCAATCCTTTTTAATCTCTCATTTTTTGATTATTTTCTTTCATTGAGGAATCTTCAATTTACTTTCACATTTCGAAATATCATTTCTCAGTGACATTTTCCTTGCATTATTTCTCAGTGTTTGCGAATCTCTCTCTCTCTCTCTCTCTCTCTCTCTCTCTCTCTCTCTCTCTCTCTCTCTCTCTCCTGCCCATTCGGTTGGAGTGGAGCTGTAGAATACACCAACTGCATAGAGGTAACTCCCTCGCTCCACTGGGTGTCCTATTTGTGAGAGTAAACCATCTGAAGGTGAGAATCCAGTCTTTGAGCTTTGGGGAATGTGGAGTGCCCATTTATTGCCTTTACTCCCTGGTCAACTCTAATTCAGGGTGGTATACCTGTTAGGGGCTCATCTATGGGTCAAACAGAACTGTTCAATCATTTACTATACCTGAAACGATTTAACTGTGGACAACTAAGTGAGTAATAGTAAAATGTATTAAAAGTATTAGATAGTAATGCATGAAAACATTGAACTGTGAGCAAATAGAACTTTTTGTGTTTACATTAAATAAACCATTGAACTGTGTGCAAATAGAATTACCATAACAATATTAGAAACCATTTACCTGTGCACAAAAATAAGCTCTGACTTGTTTTAAATTGTTACTGAAACAAAAGAAGGAAAATACCGAAAATTTATGACGCGATAATTCTCTCACCGATAAAGAAGAAAAGAATAAAACATACGATATTGTGTATTATTATTATTATTATTATTAGTAGTAGTAGTAGTAGTAGTAGTAGTAGTAGTAGTTGCTGTTGTTGTTGTTGTTGTTGTTGTTGTTGTTGTTGTTGTTGTTATGAAATTAAAGAGGGAGAGATAGATTCTAATGGAAAACTTATTTAATGAAAAAACGAATTTGTATATTTCAGATATTTTATACATAGATTAACTCGAATAACTTGTCCCTTTTATGATATAAATTCTCTCTCTCTCTCTCTCTCTCTCTCTCTCTCTCTCTCTCTGTGTGTGTGTGTGTGTGTGTGTGTGTGTTTTTTCCCTCTCTCTCTATTCTACCTCTATATATCTATAAGAGAGAGAGCTAGAAAGATAGTAGTAACTTACTCAATATGTCTCGCTTCTTTCTTTCTTTCTTTCTTTCTTTCTCTCCCTCTCTCTCTCTCTCTCATTCTCCTTCTATCTATCTATCTATCTCTTCAGGGAGAGAGAGACTTATTCAACTGATTTGTGTTAATATTTATTAAGTTACATAGAATAAGTTGATTTTAATTTCATATATTTTAATAAGTCTGTAGTATTTGCTACCTAAAGTTTGCTGGGTAACAAGGTACAAAATTGATTCTTCCAAGAACAAAAATCGATTGGAAATTATCAGTTTTTTCATCCCTTGCGGAGTGATTTGTGAAATTTACAATGAGATGTATGAAACGCTGGCTATCTTGTGAAAAACAGAGAATTAGAAAATGTTTGTTGTTTCAAAGTGTCAGACTTTTGTTTCAACCATTTGCTCCAAGTTCTTTGTAGGGTTGAGGTCTTAACGTGAGGCCAACACACAACATAAAAACTATTGTTTTTAATATAATTTCTGACGAGTCCGATAGTATTTTTCGACTTATTATCATGTCTTTAATTCTATAACAGATTCATTTCGTTCAGGATACGTAACCTTACAGAATATTTTACACAAGCTTTACGATCTCTTGATTTTCATAAATTAAACCTACTCGGTTTAAAAATATACTAACCCCATTGTAATACACTTATTTCTACATAGCTCAGTTGAATATGCCGACTGCCTTGCGTGCAGATTGGTAACACCCCTCGAAAAAGAAATTGTCCTGCGTATGACATTAACTATAAGGATCCACTTCTGGCGCTTTGAGGGTGAAGAGTGACCTTTCTGCAAAATCGATGTGATAATATCTGATAGTGCATGTATGTTTAGTCCCTACTCTGATAAAGTACTGGAGGTACTTTTTGCATATGCTTCTAATTTACCTACGAACGTCAGTCCCAAAGATGTTAAATTTCAATTCATGACTTGATATTACCGTCCCAAAAGTTCGACACTAATTCTTCTTGGTGAATTGGACACGTATACTGTAAGAAAACGTGTGACTGGACTTTTATGAGTGACATATCGCATGAGTTCAATTTCCTTTTGGCACTATTATGTGGTGGTCACGGCATTCTTCCATATACAATTTTTGCCATCATTATTTCTCATACCGACGTCAGTCATTTTCTTTTCTACTCAAAAGTTGGTAATTGTATTTATCCGATCTGATAGTGTTTTCTCTGACGCTCTGTCAATCCTAATTATTAATAATTTCGATTTGCATTATCCTTCCTATTCTCAATTCTAGTTGCTTTTTATACCAACTCCGGCCATCACATATAAGACAGTGAGGAATAATCTCCTGGTAGGACTCAAAATATGTTCCCTTCTCTTTTGGCAAAACCTGGTACCTCTCAATAGCAAAAAAGAGGCGTAAGTTCAAATCTCACCAGAAATTTATTCTTTACGATTGGCGTTGAACCTTGACCTAAGTGACGATCCAACAGAACTGTGATAAAAAGCAACTGAAATTTGGAAGAAGAAGAAATTATTGATAACATTTTCGTAATTCTTTTGTGCTTTTTAAAAAAGTGTGCTTATCAATAATTTCTTCATATTCGAGTCTTTCAGGATATTAACTAAACTAAAAGTAAAATTACGAAGAGCTCTATCAGCTCTTGTCTATTCTTTGGATACCATAAGTGAATAGGAGAGTCGAGATTTACATCATTGGCAGCTCCAGTTTTCTATTCAACTTTATTGAGGACTGCACCCAGATTCAAGCAGAGAACCAGGGTGCCTCGAAATTAATGGATGTCGACTAGTGATTATTGAAGAAACTTTGGATTAAATTCACTTACATGAAATAGATTATCTTTAAAAATAATTCCATTGGTGCATCAATAAGTTTAGAAGCAAATGTAAAAAATAAAAAAAACTTTTATTTTGAACATTGAAAAAATGAAGCATTAAATAAATAATTGCTGATAAACAAGGATACTTTTCACGACGAAAATATTTACGTATGAATTGATGCTTCTACTTAATATCAAACTGTACAATCTGTGTGCTCGAACATAGCATTTCCTAATAATTTTGCCTACCCCACCCTGCGTTTGATATTTATCCAAACTCCCACGACGTCGGATTTGACATATGATCATTTTATGAGAGGAGTCACAGACAAATCGTGACTCATTTGCTGTTGTCACAAAAAATACTTTCCCATTTTTGTAGCGCCTCAGGCACTAAGCAATAAACTTAGCCCTTATTGTTAGCATAATAATACATATCTGGCGTAAATGCTAGATGGAGACAGCATTTGACCGGGGATCCGAGTATAATATATGTTCTTCCTCTGCAGTATCTATACAGACTTACAATTATGCTAATATTCATCAAAATCATCAAACAGGTAAAATATAGACCTAAGATTAATAAAAATACAACAAATATAAGCACAATAAAAACAAAACTAAAATAAATGTCAAAATATTTGTCTACTCTTTACATTTGTTGTATCGATATTAATATTTGGTAAAATTTTCTGAGTTTTCAAATTGTATATATGTTATGGAATAATAAACTTACGTCATAAATCTCAATGCTGGTCAAGACAGCTGAGCGAAGTGAACGACAGACAAGCTGATAAAATCAGATGTTTATTCCAAGATATTGCATGTCTTTTTCTTTTGGACCGATCCCAAAAGAAAATGTGTTCTGACTACTTTCATTAATAAGTGCTGCCGCATCTTGCAAATGGGAGAGGAGGGCGCTTTCCCTTAAGTATGAACTATTCGACTTAAATGCCCAGCAAATGTATCTCTCGAATCCCACCTGGCATCCTTTTAGCCAATCAATGAACACCCATTCGATATCCACTCTTTTGCTTCGGGTGTTATAACGTTTGACCTTTAACTTGTCAATCATGCCTCCAGAAATGCTTGTTACCCACACAATCTAGGGTGCCAAGTGCAGTTGTGTTATTACGTCACACATACACGTAGCTTTTTCTTTTTATTGAGATATACATCGTTTTCTAAGAACAACGGAATTACTCATTACTGAGTAGTGAAACCAGATAACTGATAATAATAAATATCCCGCAATAAAGCCTCATTGTGTTTTATATATGAGTAGATATTTGTTATCATTTACAAAGTTTAGTTATGATTAACACAAAGCAAAAAGAGATATCCAGTGAGAAAGGAACTCACTAAGTGTGATCTGTCAGGCTATTTTACTAACCACTACACAAAGTGATGTGTCCATAATATGATATCGATTGATTTTAACGGGATGTAAACTCGTCTGGAAGCCAAAGAATTGTATGTTCATTGTATGTTCATATTTACATTTTTTGTATATGGATAGTCTTTGTAAACGTTCCTATTGAATACGAATGATTCTTAAACAGACCTACTTGACAAATTGATGGGTTCAAAAACGTATTTCTACTCCGGGTCAGAATAGACCTGGAAGTATTGTCAGTGAATGGGTACTTAATACTCACTCGAGTATTCCGGAACTAGAGCCTAATCATCAGATACACTTTAGTGTCACCCTATAACACATCTTGGGGAGACTTACTTGTCGGCAGAGGATACAGTCTGTATGTTCTAAACTTTTCCAACAGGGCTTAAGATGCACCCAAAAGTGAAATTTGTTGAATAAGATAAAAATTATTCTTCATTATTGGCATATAGAAATAAATTCTTCATGATATTATACCGTATATCGAACTTATATTTAATGATATTTCTCTTTTCCCATCTCTCTCTCTCTCTCTCCCTCTCTCTCCCTCTCTCTCTCTCTCTCTCAGACACACCCACACACACATACACACACACACACACACACATAAAGATATATGTGTGTTCATCCTGATATATATATATATATATATATATATATATATATGTGTGTGTGTGTGTGTGTGTGTGTGTGTGTGTGTGTGTGAAGTCTTTCATTTAAGTATATCTGATTAAATAATTCTATTAAGATCCTTTCAAGTTTTCTTATGTGTCTTTGTTTTAGGTTGGAATTGGTAGATGAATTTACCAAAACTTAAAACAGAACGCTATCAACGGAAATAGAATATTATCAGGAAAAATTAAATATTAAAGATTTCTTTTGAAAAACATTGCGGTTATTTTTAAAGTTAATTCTATTAATTCTATATTCTTTTTGTTTTTTATGAAGGGCTTCTAGGATTTGTAATCGTAGCTTATTAATTTCGTGTGCAATTAGAGTGGTGTTTTCAACTAGAATTTTTCAAAATTTGGATTTGGGAATAAAGTGTTTTAAAATGAAGGTGGAAACCAACGTATGTGTTATTTTCATTGGAGACATAATCTCCCAAAGGATATTTGAACATATATACAACGTTTGTCCTATTAAGAAGTTCAGTGTAGAGAGAAGAGCTATATGAAATAATTAGGTTGAAAGTTTTAAATTTGTCGAAGTAAATGATGAGCTTTACTTTTGTAAGATCAGATAAGATTATTTAATAGATTTTCATCTATCTTATAATTGCTATGAAATTGTTTTTTGTAGTGAAGGTTTATTGATTGTTTATGGTTTAGGGTATTGTCTATATTATGATGTTCAGTTTTATTAATAAAATGTTTTATTTCTGTAGTTTGGAAACCCATTACTAATATGTGTTTGTTTTATATTTTTAAGTTCATTATGGATGATAGTTCGATAGTACTTTAGCTCTGGAAATAAGAGTTTTTATCATTGTTTTTTATAACCGAAATGGCATTCACAGTGGTAATTGAGGATGCAGGGATTTATGTTAGTAAGTTTTTTTTTATACGTGGAGGTGGTAAATCCGTCAATATTGCTTGTGTCTATCAGAACGCCGAGAAATGGAATTTTATTGTTTATATTGATTTCTTGTATGAAGTTAAAAACGGAGTTATTTTGAAAAGTCTCTTTTATTATGTTGATTTCATCAGTGAAATTAGTGAAAAGGAGAATTTCGTCAGCGTACCTTAAATAATTATTAGATTTATTGATGGTATTAAAAACCTCATTTTCAAGATTTTACATGTAAAAGTTACTAAAAATAGGTCCCAAAACTGACTTCATCGCCATTCCATCCTATGGAATGAATATATTTCCATGGGGATTGTAAAATGGTACCTCAGTAGTGCAGAGTAAAAGTATTTTGTGTAAAGTATTGGAGTTAATTTTGAGTGGAGTGGTGGTGGTTAATGTTATTTATAATTATAGTGATTATTTCTAGAACTGGAACGTTTGTAAATAAATTTTCCACATCTTTAGGGGATATAGTTCCTTTGTTAAGTTTATGGGTTTTAAGAATTTTGATAAGTTCTTGTGTAGATTTAATGCAATAATTATGGGAAAGGTAATTAGAACGTTAATGGTTTTTGTAAGTGGGTATATAGGTGTAGTTACATGTGAAATAATTGGTTTAAGTAGATAGCCAGGTTTATGCATCTTAACAGTTCCGTCGATGTGTCCAGGTTTGTAATTACCAATTATTTTAGGTAATTTTATATTGTGAATGTCGGCATTAGAAGCATTAATGATTTTGCTAATTTTAGACTTGAGTTGCTTAGTTGGATTATTATTATTCAGTTTTGTAAATATGTTTTTATCGTTGAGGATTGTTTCTAGTTTAGAATGGTAATCAGATTTATTAAGCACGATATAGATATTGGTTTTATTGGCTTTTTTTATAGTGATGTCTTGATGTTTACGTAATTATTCAGCATCATTTTCTGGTTTTGGGGGCTAGAAGGTGAAATTTTGATGTTTTTTGTTAGATTTATTTTAGTAGCTTCAGTTTTAAGTTCAAATGATTAGGGTTTAGTTCTGTTTTAAATTCGTTCGATATGAGTTTTATCCAACTTTGCGTACATAAACTCAAATCTTGTGATGGTGGCTTATGAAGGGTCTGAATGCGCTTGGGACAATTTTAGTAAATTCAACACCCAATTTCAACCTGAAACCAAGACACTTATCTGGAAACTTGAAAGGATCTTAGACAAAATGTGTATTTATTATCTAATCGAACATGCATATATATATATATATATATATATATATATATAAGAGGATGAACAGATAGATAGATAGATAGATAGATAGATCAGAATAATTGTGTTCTTTATTTATTTTATTCTCCTCAACTAGTTTTGATCCCAGGTTACCGTCAGGAAGAAGGCTTTGTTGTTGGAGAAATGTTTTTCGAGAAAGTTTTTAAAAGAGTTTTCAAAAAAGATTTTTAAAGAGTTTTTAAAAGTATTTTCAAAAGAATTTTTAAAAGTGTTTTCCAGGGTGTTTTTAACAGTTTTAAAGAGTTTTTAAATGGGTGTTTAAAGGAGTTTTTACAAGAGTTTTCAAAAGAATTTTTGGAAAGATTTTTAAAAGAGCTTTTTAAAATGTTTTCCAAAATAGTTTTTAAAAGAGTTTACATGCTATGATTGATGCAACAGAGATAAAATATAGATGACGTATATATATATATATATATATATATTTACTAATCTACTATCTACCAGCATTCACGGTTACCAAAAAAAAAACAAAAAAAAAAACGTCAGGAACAAGAGACCAAAATATCTCGAATCACCACCCGGGGAAAAAAATGTTATAGGACAAAAAGAAAGAAAAGGCCAACCCCGTCACACCAGTCGAAAAAAATCAAGAGATGTGCAGTCAGTTGTTAAAAAAAAAAACTAAAACCTGTCGTAAACGCTGCAATGCCACAATTACAAGAGTGCTCAACACGAGTGGAGCAAATTACAAAATTAACTTAAATCGCGTGTCAGAATTCTCCTACTAAAGTTTCACCTTAACGGATCATCAGGAAGTCTCATACTGACCAATGATAAAGGAGAAAACGTCTTATTTTATATTCACCAAAAACCTACCTAGCTTAAAATTTACATAACAACAAAATAACCGGGGAAAAAAATAAAAAAATAAAATAATAAAAAAATAACCCCCACCAAAAGCCTTACTTTTATTTATAAAAACAAAAACTTAAAAAAAAAGTTTTAAGCTAAGTTAATTTTATATATATATATATATATATATATATATATAACACAATAGTACAATGCCGAAGATAATCACCTTAGGAAAAGGACTCAATGAGGCTGTATGCGTTTATCTTTCTTGCTAATGCCCCTGGAAATGGCAAGAATCTCTCTCTTTTGACTGTAGCTATGGGTAGATTGTTGAGCAGAGTGGGCTCTTTTGCCTTCGCAAGAAAAGTCGCAAAAACTATGCATTTGAGACTGCATCACGATCGGATATAATTCTAGCTTCCCGAATGGTGCCAGCTAATTGAATGTAAACATAAGAATGATATAAAAAAATAAAGGAATAAATGTAAATATTAAACAAAATTCATATATATATATATATATATATATATATATATATTATGATAAGTAAATATGCATTATTCTCTATATATATTTAATCGCGTGGACGCTTGTCGGTGACCATAGGTTTCATGCCGATTCATAAACGACAATCATCAGGCTGTGGACAAAAGATATTAGAGAAATCGAAAAAATCGAAAAATATAGTCAAAAGAACGTTAGAATTGTGTACAACTCTTGAGTGTGTGTGTGAGTGTGAGTGTAGGTCATATTTGCGTATTATTGTGTATGGTCGTATAAATGATATTTAGTATAACACAAATCTAACACAAATCATATTCCAGCATAAAATACTAATATTGCATAATACTCCATAGTATATGACAATATTACATGTCTTGTCACCACGATATTTATTGCATTCAGACCCGCCATACGCTTTCGTCTGTTATGCTTACAAATCAAAACCTTATTTTCTTCGTATTGCAATGATTGATGATATTTTGTTCCTTAGTTAAAATCATCACTATACACACACACACACACACACTGATATAATTTTTTTTACTAGGTCAATCTCCTGCGACTTTGGCTACACATCGTGCTTTATATATCCAGGAGACAACCTCAAATTTGCCGCGTGACGCTCGTGTCTTCATACACACATACTCACACTTATACGACAACACACACACACACACACACACATACATACACACAGTTTTACACAATCATAACGTTCTTTTGACTGTATTTTTCGATTTTTTTCAAGTTTTCCAATATATTTCGTTCTCTGCCTGATGATTGAGTTTTCCTAGACGGCATTAAACCCGTGGTTGCAGACAGGCTTCCATGTTTTTAAATATTTATAAAACCTAATATATGTTTACTTATTATCATTATATAATAGCTCAATCACTGATATTGAGCACTCTCCAAATTATACAATATTTGGTCTGCCACGAACCTACCGAGTGAAATAGTAACAACCAACACTTATATATATATATATATATATATATATATATTGTCATCCACAGACAGACTGTTACGTTCTATCAGAACTCTTCAGTGTGGCTAGACATACCGGACGCTCGAAGCCAAGATCGAAACCCATCCAACTTTGCGTTAAGTCTCAGACCACACGGCCAACAAGCGGACCACGTTGACTAAGGGAATTTTTAACGTATTTATGTAGCAACAGCAGCAGCGTCCGTTTGTTTACATTTTTATACCCTATCGGCTACCAGAGTGTTCAATTCTTTCGAAGACCTTTGCATTATGCGAGCGGCAGCCGACAATTCCTTCGCCAGAGTGCTCAACCCCCATGGGGGAGCGTATATATTGTCATCCAGAGACAACAAAATATGTCTACAGTATATATATATATATATATATATATATATATATATATATATATATATACAGTAGACATATTTTGTTGGAAATAAGAGACAAGGGTTTGGTGCTTAGCTTTTTATTCGTCTTTTCTTGTTGGTTTGGATTGGTTTGGTTTATAGCATATCAACCATCGTAGGTTATTTAATCCCCAATTCTTTTTCATACATATATATCAAAATTATAATTTCTAAACATATATTTTAATTAACATTTTTAAACGAGCCTGAGTTCATTTCTTCTCACATTTAAATGGTTTCATTTATTTCTATCTAATACGAATAATTCCATTTGTTGATCGTTTGTTTGCTTACAGTTGAATGTTTTCAAGTACAGCCAATTAACACTTACTATTTAATCAAACATCAGTCATTTGTTTACACACAGTTAAGTGATCAAACCGTTTTATTTCAAACAATTCAGTTTAGCATGTCAACAAAGTAAAATGGTTCCAAGTATTGCTATGAATCTCTAACAATTTAATTAAGCATCAGTCATTTATTGACACTAATTTAAATGTAAAACCAGTTCTATTTGAAACAATTCAGTTTTGCATAAGTATACAGTTTAACTGTCAAACAGTTCTATTTGACCCATAGATAGGACCCTATCAGGTGCTATCACTGCGGACCAGAGTGGACCTGGGAGTGATGGCAATGAAGGGCAGCATTATTGAAGCTTCACCATCAGATTGTTTAGTATCATATCATGGACACTCGTTTGAGGATATGAGGTCGGTGTATTCTTTTTGTAGGCAAGTGATATATCACAAAAGTAGCTGAATACATTTTAAAATATTCCCAAAATCTCTGTTTGTGTTGGCTAAATACGGGTAATTTTCACAATCATTGGTCATTACGAGGGACATATGTATGCCTGAGTTCTAAAGATCAGGATTTCTTTAGTCCTTTAGGAATTTTTTAAAATAAAACAAGTGTAGGTGACGTCACATATGAACGCATATACCGTTGTTGGTGGTTTGAATGTGTAGAAATAGCAACTAAGAATATATATATATATATATATATATATAGGTATGCATAGATATATCGTATTTGCCGGCCTGATTTACAACGGTATTTGAAGGACTATCACTCACTACAACTCACTCCAAAAATGTCAATTTCCATCTTCAATGGATAATTTCCTAATAAATGTGAATGGGACGATTTGTGATATCATCCAAGAATCTTTTGAATGGTAAATGTGCATCGTATATACCGAAAATACGCTATATAAGAAAAAATCGAGTCAGTTATCAACAGTGTATAACTTTTTCTTTTGTGATTATTTTAGTTTGATTTTCTCTATATTCTGGTTTACATCTTCATTAAGTCTACAATAGAAGAGTCGACCTTCTCTACAATAACTTTTAGAACTGTTGGCCTTAAATAGTAGATCTTATCGTTCTAAAATCTGCACAATAAATTAATCCATAAATAATGAATAAAAGCATGCGTCTCGTAAACGGAAGACACCGAAAAGTAAAAGCTTATGTCATTTTTTGTATTCATTGTCAGACACAACTCTGTGCCTGTGCGATATCGTTGTCATGGTGAAAGGATATCCTGTTCTTCCGGATAGATTATGTCGGCCTCTGAAATTGTGTGAAATGGCATGGAAACGCTTCTCCTGAAGACGATCTCATTCAAATTACAAATGATCGATGAAATGTTTGTGAAGCAGACCTTCGTCCATCCTATTTATTTGGGCCGAAGGCGTATTGTTGTTGTTTTCGATTTTATTGTTTGCTTTATCTTTTAAATAAAAACAAATTTGCTTGTTTGTTTACCTTCGTTTGTTTTTTGTTTTGTTATAATTTGTGGTTCCTGTATAGTTTTTTTTTTTTCCTTTTTTCTCTCTTCTTTTCTCTTCTCTTATAATTTGTTTCTTTTTTCTTTCTAATAATTTATGTTTTTCTGTTCGTCCATTTGATTGTATGCCTTAGTTTTCTGACTTTTTCCTTTTTGTCTTTTACCTTCTTTTTTCTTTCTTCTACTTTAATCTCATCTTTCTTTGTCCTAAATTTCTACTAGTTTTCTTTCAAGTTGTTTTCTCTGTTTACAATCAGTTTTTTCCTTTTATTTTTCTGTGCAAGTTGGATGCTTTCAAGTCATCTCTCTTGAAATTTCCTTCATCTCTGTTTTCACCTTCTTTTTTTTTTCTTTCTTGTGAATTTTTTCACTGTTTTTTGTTAATGTGATTCACAAATATTTGCAAAGATTAGCATAAGATCAGAAGTATGGGTAATCTAAGGGAAATCGAACATACCTCAAAAATTATCATATTATGCAAGGCACCTGACATCAATTCGATAATTTCTGTTTTCCTTCCGCACATTCTTAACATATTTATGGCTCATATATGCTTAATCTGGCACACTGGCCATAATTTGCTTACAGCTTTTATTATTCCTTAGTGGTCACCCATCTAAATCTTAGGTAGGTTTATTGCTACTTAACTTTGCTGCATTCAGAGTAAGCTTGGCCCAATGACATCAATCCAATATTTCGTATCATTTTCACGACTTCTTTCAACAAGGTCAGAGTTTAACATTCAATCATTTTCATACCTAAAAAATGAAATTAATTCAACATAAAAACGTCCCCGTTAGTGATGCAGCAATTATTTTGTAAGCTTAGCTAAGTTTGATAAAAGATCATTAATATAGTGAGCCCAGTAAGAATTGAACTGAAGCTAAACAGCATACAACCCAAGGTGTCCTCAAACCCAAGCGCAATTTAAGATTTGTCTATTAGTTGAATATATTTAATGAGGATTGAACTCACTAGTTGTTATTTATTCCTCTTTGCTTCATTTGTCATCAAGCCCAGAGTTGGTTAACAATGTTTACCCATATTAATTGGTCACTCATTTAAATTCTAAAGTGAACAATCGATGCTTAACTGATGTGATTATGCGAGAACCAATATCTTTTCACGTGAACGATAGTATAAATGAATAATTTTGAAAAAGTGGATGGCTGATGATCTTTTGCATGTATTATTCAACTGGTATTACTTGATTATTTATTATTTTATTTTATAATCATTATTTGAGTATTTATTATATAAGTAATTATCAAGCGAAATGCCGTGCAAGATCATTGTTGCTTAACCCAGGTGATTTGATGGAAACTGCAGTCGGCAGCCTGACAGTGCAATAATAAAAAAATAGCATAAATTACATTTCGCATAAAGACACCAAGTGAGGATCGAAACCAAACATCATTTGTAGTTAGTCCCATAAACTAATTTGCTAACCATTACACGACGACGATGAAGCTAAAAAAAAAGATAAACACAATTTAGATTTGGCAGAAAACCTCAATCATAGGGCACTTAGTGAAGATTGAACTCTCTACAAACTATTGATCTTCGAGACTAGCTCGCCAACCATTCCACTCAATGTGTTGACCTGACCCAACATCACTTTCGTCCTTTTTTAATTTCTATTAAAACATTTATTAAGTATTGGATAGTCTGTCACAAAATCATATGAAAAGAATACCGGGTGCGGATCGTTTATGTTCAGTTGTTATGTTCTGCTAAAATTGTTTATTACAATTTTTACACTTTTTTTTGCTATGTAATGAGGTCATCAGTTAAACTTTTGTAAACGTAGCTTTATGGCAGAAATTTACACCAAGTTTACCTGACTGATACCTCACACACTAAAGAGGATATTATTATTGAGAGTTTTTCACATTAACATCAGTCGATGGTCTTTCCCTGAAGTTTAAGTGACAGCAAGTCTCCTCAAGTCTCCAGGACTCTTCTTAGTATTCCGTCCGTTCCCAATAATGCTGTAGTTTAGATGGTTTCCACTCGTCCTCCTACCTTCAAGTCCTCCCGGCCCTTTAATAATCCCTTGATGACTGTACCAAAAGTACCAATAACGATTGGTATAATTGTCACATTAATGTTCCACAGTTTTTTTCAATTCCCTAGCAAGGTCGGGGTACTTATAATCCTTTTCACATTCTTTCAGTTTTATTCTGTGGTCAGCCGGTACAGCAAAGTTGACAATTTTGCAAATTCTATTTTTTTTTTTTGTTGATTATTACAAAGTCTAGTCATCTAGCCGAGATTAGGTAATCCGTTTGAGGAGAGATTCTGTTTCTCTTTAAAGGTTTCCCTTTCTTAGCCATGTTCATGTTTTCTCGTGAGAGATGTTCTTTATGAGTCGTTTAAGTGCCCTTAGAGTTGCTTTTCCTCCCATTTTGGTTTCCTAGTTATTGTTATTCTGTTGGTCATTGTGTTGTCAGTATCATTTTTGATGGCTGTAATCAGTCTTCCTTCGTGATTTTCTATGTAGTCTTCGAATCGTTGTATTGATGGGTCAACACTGTCTTCAATATTGACAAGTCCCCTTCCTCCCTCCTTTCTTGATACATATTGTCTGTCAACGTTCTTTCTAGGATGTAGTGCCTTATGCATGATCATTAGTTTCCTTGCTCTTTGGTCTATTTCCTTACGTTCTTTTCTGGTCCACTTATTTGATGGTGTCAGCCTCTAAGATGGCCAAGTATTTGTAGGTTTCCTTTTCTCCGAGCGTTCAAATATTTTATTGACTTGGCAGTTCCATTCCCTCAGTTAGATGTCGTTTGCCACTTTTCATTACTAGCATGGCACATTATAATAATCATTATTATTATTATTTTAGTTTTTACACATCAGCTAACGCTGATGGTCTTCCACTGGAGATTGAGTTACAGCAAGTCTCCTCAAGTCTCCCGGACTCTTCCCAGTAATCTGGCCGTTCTCAATAATGCTGTAGTTTAGATTGTCTCCACTCGTCCACCAACTTCCAATTCCTCCAGTCCCTTTAGTAATCCTTTAGTTACTGTACCAAAAACACCAAATACAATTGGTATAATTGTCACCAAGATGTTCCACAGTTTTTTCAATTTCCTAGTAAAGTCGAGGTACATATCCTTCTTTTGACATTATTTTAGTTTTATTCTGTGGTCGTTTTTTGTTGGTTATTATAAGGTCTGGTCTTCTGGCTAAGATTCGGTGATCCGTCTCTATTATGGGATTGATCGTTTCATCTCTGTTACCACATAGCCTACGTTTACTATTTTATTGCGTCTTATCTCTATTCTTGCCTTTATATGATTGGTTCTTACGGCGTTGTTTTGTGCTGCTATAAGGAGAGATTCTGTTTCTCTCTTAAAGTTTCCTTTTCTTAGCCATGCCCAGGTTTTGTCATGTGAGATATTGTTTATTAGTCGTTTAAAACGCCCATAGAGTTATTTTCCCTCCTATTTTTGTTTCCTAGTTATTGTCATTCTTTTGTCCATCGTGTTGTCTGAATCTACACATAGAAGTAATCTTTATATTTAAAAGACATTTCAAAATTCAGAATCAGAATTATAGATTTAAATATTCCTAAAGGCGTATAAACACGTCAACTTAATGGCGCGGCGGGGAAGGCCAAAGCTGAATTATGTATATATGTGGGGTTTTGTCGATGGGAGTAGTTGACTGTGGAGACGGAAAGTCGAAAGAAGAGCCGGAGATCGGATGAATATTGGAAATTATGCATCCTGGGCTACTCTCACAGATCATTTACCGCCGAATGGAGAGGTTTTCGATTCTTCCTGGTTGTAGCCTTGAGATAAATTAAGCAAAGCTAAGCAACATTTGCAGCTTTTAAAGAAAATTCAAAACGAATAAACAGAGGACGTAATATGAGTTCAAATTCTGAATGAGACAATTTACATTTCTCACAGCGTTTGGGAAAGATATGAATTCACCTGTTTTTCTTTTAGCTATGAGTAAATAGTTGAAGAGACTTGGGGTATTGAACAAACGGTCAAGGTGAAGGAAAACAATTATAGACCTTGTTCCATTCTGCCAGTCTATTCGAGCCGAAGTCACGCAACCGAACCAAGTTTAAGGAGTTTGAAGAGAATCCTATTTTAGATAAATGTTCTGTTGTTATTTATTCGCTACCGCAACAAACGATCATTTTACTACCTTTTTACTCCTCTTAACAGCCGAATATTCTTATAATCATGATAATAATCCTCATTTTATTTTATATTCTTGTATTTCTTTATTTTTCTTCTTATTGTTCTTAGTTTCTTTTATTTGTATTTTCTATTTTGGGTTAATGTTTGTTTGTTTGTTTTTTTCGCAAATCATTTTCTTTATTAACTGGAAGTTTTAAAACTTGTTTAGCTTGGAATGCACTTTAGTTGAAATAGAATATTTTGCTGCACTTTGTAAGTCAATTTTAAAGTTTAATTAAAAAAAGTAATTATAAATTTTAGTTTGTAAAAAATCATTCAAACCGCAGAAAGCTATTAGTGAATTTTTCTCATTTAATCAACAATAGTTATAAACGAAAAACATTGGTTTAATCAATAGATGAAGATGACGCTGGACAAATTTGCAAGAAAAATGCACCAATTATGATTCGTAGGCGAACACGTACAGCATAAAATAAAAACAAATTTCCATAAAATATTGAAACAGATTCAAATTGTCTGAACATTAGAAGATATTTAGTGATTTTGTCATTCTCATCGAAGCTTCGGTCGACATAGATGATAAAATTCGACGATACATTTGTTTATTTCCGACATCTGACATTTTCTGATTGCAGGAAATCATCAATAAAACGTAATTGATGCACTTTGGCTAAATTAAGGAGCATGACATCATTAATCTGATTAATTGGTTTTTAACAGTTTCAACCTTTTGCAACTGGTACAATCCACAATGTTATTGGTTGTCATAATCACAAGCATCCTAAGCAAGATGGGGAACAGGACAATCCATGCTTCCTGAAAGAATATCTCATGGTATTACAATCAAAACTGTAAGTGCACCGAAAAACTGTTAAACTTTTCAAAGGGGAAACCTAAGCACCTGTCATAAAGGATATAAACTATTAAAGTCCAACATGCTATTGGTTCTTGTTCCTCGCAAAT
This sequence comes from Sepioteuthis lessoniana, assembly GCA_963585895.1. Classification (NCBI taxonomy): domain Eukaryota; kingdom Metazoa; phylum Mollusca; class Cephalopoda; order Myopsida; family Loliginidae; genus Sepioteuthis; species Sepioteuthis lessoniana. The sequence continues at coordinate 63,926 of CAUZXS010001050.1, read as the reverse complement.
ATATTTTGGTAAAACATAAACACCTTATACTATACATATGTGCCTACCAAACACAATCAGTTTCCTTCCTCTCGCAATTTCTCTCCAGTATAACCAACAAATGCCCGGATTTTGTCATCTTGCAAGGTTTCTTAGCAACGTTTCCTGAATTGAAGTTTTTATCTTTTTTGCTGTTATGATTATTCTTAATCATCCAACTTCAAAATTGAAAACTTGATTAGAATTTGGGAAGCTTATTTGACAACTGAAGTGTATTCTTAACGAATTGAAATATAAGATATATACCTCTTTTGTATAGTTGGTATAAGTCCAAGATTACAGGATATGGAAGCAAATTCATTTTTCGATGATTTCTAGTAAAGATCAGATGAAAATTGTGTGAAAGATGGTCGAAACCCATCATAAATGTGTTTAATGATCAAAAATAAAAGTTTAATGGCCGTTCAAATTTTTTCAGATCCCCTACTAAAATATGAGTAATTTCTTTTATGCTCGTTTTGCCGTCGCTTTACAAACAGATATAAATCTATACCTTTGGGGTACCAGCGTGTTGCGTGACAGAGTTTCAGAACTTCTGCATATATTTATGTTTGAGTAAATATGAAAAGAATATTCTGTTAACTTTTGTGTATTTTTGGCAAGTGTTCAAATGCATTTTGTGATTGTAGGAAATAGATAAAAGTACTTGATTAAGGAATCAGAATGATAACTTTGTCTTTGATTGGTATCATAAGAGTATATTTGGAATCCATCCAATTTCGCGAGTAATCAAATGAACTGACGGAACGCATAAAGAAATAAGAAAGCACCAAAAATAACTTTTTTAAAATTTTGTACACCAATATATATAAAATACGGCACAGTTAATTCTCTTTGGATATATTAAAAATGATCAATTTTAAGCTGTAGACATTAGATTGAGCCCTTGAATTTATAAAAGACCAAGTAAGCCATCTTTTGCATGGATCTCCCGTCACCATCCGACTTTTTTACTTGTTGAAGCCCTCCAATATTGAGATGGTTCGCAATGTTTTACATGAAAGAGAAAATACAGACACAGGTACCAAACAGATAAAGTGTATATGCGAAAATATAAACAGCACTGTTTAGAAAATTCTATGGCGTAAAATTCCGTAGTAGAAATGAAGAAATCTAAATTTGAGATTCGGATCTTCCATTTGATAAAAGAAACACTGACGTACAATGCCAGAAGCACGTACCTGCATCATCATACTGACTTAAAGAGAGTAAGATTGCTATCTTAAAGAAAAAGAAATTTACTTATACGGAACACCTCGGCTAAATAATTTAAGACTTGTTTTACGAAATAAGTCACAACTAGCATATAAACTCAATAAAAGAAGAAACAAAAATAAGTGGGGGGGGTAAGGTGTACATAAAGAATAACAACAACAAGCAAAACATTAACAATAGCATGAATAATAATAATAATAATAATAATAATAATAATAATAATAATAATAATAATAATAATAGTAATAAAATAATAACAACAAAGGTGACTGAGCGTCCTGAAATGGAAAAAAAAGGACTTTTGTGTTTTGAATGAAAAAAAGCGACTCGGTGAGTGAATTTTATGTCTTTTTAACGAAACTATTTGAAATGCATGTGTTAGATTTTATTTTGTCAATGAAAGTAAAATCTTTGCTGGATATTATCAATGATTTGAATAAAAAGACGAATCTCCTAATTTGAAGTTTAGCTTTTCAGGTGAATTATTTAAAAACGCAAGTTAAAATGATCTTTTAATCCGGTTTCAAATTCTGTGCAGTATGTCTTTGAATACAAAAGTTACTGTTAAATTCCAATATCTTCAAGATTTCTAGAATCCGTAAATAAGGATATATTATATAGTGTCCTGAAACAGATATGAAATAGGAACTAGAAGGAAATGATATTTCTTAAAGCGGTTAATCTTAGCAGTAACGAGTTTTCTCTAACCCCCTGAAATGCCAGCAAATAGCGCTGAACTTACAATTATCTAGTGAAGTTTCAAAATATCGTAACTATGGGCTTATTCAATGTGAGGGTTTCTTCTTCTTTTTTTTTTTTTGTGAACCGATCAAAGTTTCCTTTAGCAAAAGGTTCTTTGTCATATCTGTGTCAGAAGCGCAGATCATAAACAAACGCTCGGTCTGATAGATCAACAATAAATTACTCATAAAAAATTACAAATCTAAATATAATCGAACGTGGGCCCAAACGGCAGGTTTATGTGTAAATATCGACCGGTCCTTCCTTGATAGTCCACATGGTGGATCTGGTATGCACCCTGCGAATATAGGTTGCTCTTTTATCTGGCAAACAAATGACGAAGGACGCAATAACTCAAATCAGAGCAGGAAGTGGAGAAGAGAAAATAACACACTTGCACTTAACTGTTATTTTAGCAAAGATTCGCTGATCAGTTTAAAAAAATAATTAAGAAATTCTGATTTTCGAACCTTGAAATATCGGAAATACACCAAAATTATATAGGAAAATATGCAAGCGTCTATACTAATCAAGGCACTAAATCTAGAAATACCAGAAACTTCTAACTAAAGACAAACCCAAGATAATAACAATAAAGACACTACATACTCAAACTCAGTGGAATAAACAGTAACCCAAGAATGAAAAATGAATGTAGAGATTATGAAAAGACTTATTGCATTTTCCCAAGAACCAAGACTAGAAAATAGTGAAAAAAGAAAATGAAAAAAAAAACGATGTATTAACAAATATCCCAACGAATGACATCACGGAACTAAACAATTTAAATTATGCAGGAGCGAAACCCGTCTGTGAAAAAATCGGGTTGAACCTGAAGAAGAAGAATAAAATGGATAAATCAAGATAGGAAATGAGATTGGAAACACGGATAAGAAACCTACGAAGAGAATCAAAAACAGAAAAAAATATGAGATGTTTGGACAAAGAAGAAAACGCAACATAGCTACAACAAAAGATAAAACTCAAAGAGATAAATCAGAAGATACTGGCGAAAGAAGGAAGACTAAAAATATACTGAGACAGGACCAAACAATGCTGACAAAACAGGACCTTCCAAAACAACGAACACATTTCTATCGTTAAGCAGGGAGGGAAGTGGGAAAATAGTCCAGCAACGTGATGCAAGGGAAGCAAAACGGTTTTGGAGTAAAGTATGGAAAAGAAGGGATCAATTGGATAAACAGCATAGAAAAAAATTTCAAAGTGCGACAGAAAGCCCTGAGCCCAAAATACACATTGATTGACTCAGAATGACACTCAAAAAATACCAAACTGAAAACTCCAGGCCTTGTTGGCATACACGGACTGATTTTAAAAGTTCACTTTCATCCATGACAGGCTGAATATCGAAATAAAGAAATGCTTACAAGAAATAGACACACCGAATAGAAGACCAAAGGAAAAACTACCATGATCCCCTAAAAGGAACCACCTCAAACAATTATAGACCCATAACATGCCTACCGATGATGTGGAAAATACGTACTACACACATAAAGGAAAGGATTAACGATTTGTTATTAAGTCCAAGATTGTTCCCTGAGAAACAGAAACGATGCCGCAGAGGATCTAAAGAGATAAGTGAGCTCCTATATATCTCTCAATATATCTTCAACGAGAGTAAAACAGGACAGAAAAATCTGGCTATGGCATGGATTGACAACAAAAAGGCTTATGATATGGTTCCCCCAAAGTTGGAAAATGCACACGATATCAGACGAAGTCATAAATTTTATGTAGAAAACCATGAAAACCTGAGGGAGATCCAAAGAGGTACATTCCAGGCGGAAGCACTATCAGCATTACTACTTGTAATAGCGATGATGCCACTCAACCACTTAATCAGAAAATGGGCAGGTGGATACAAACTTAGTAAATAGCAAAAATATCAATCAACTAATCTACATGGACGGCATCAAACTGTTCACAAAAAACAAAAAGAATTGAAAGCTCTAATTCAGGAAGTGAGAATATACGTTTAGGACATAGGGATGGAATCTGGCAGTTAAAAATGTACCATGCAAATAATGAAAACAGAGAAACGATACATGAAGGCAGGAATGGAACTCCCAAATCAAGAAAAAATCAGAACGCTCAGAGAAAAGAAAACGTTCAAATACTTGGGAATATTGGCAGGGGATCCCATCAAACATGCGGAGATGAAAGAAAAAAATTTAACAGAGTATCTCCGGAGAAGGAAAAAGATACTAGCAACCAATATATTTAATGGAAAGCTTATGAAAGGGATACATGCCTGGGTTTCCCCTCTCGTAAAATACTCGGGACCATTCTTGAAGTGAACTAGAGAAGGAATTAAATAAATGGACCAGAGTACAAGGAAAATAATGGCCATGCATAAGGCTTTACATCCCAGAGACAACATTGACATTCTATGTATCACGAAAAGAAAGATGGAGAGGACTTACCAGCTTTGAAGATAGCGCTGACACATCGATACAACGACTTGAAGACAACAAAGAAAAGCGTGGAGGAAGACTGATTACAGCCACCAAAAACAATACTGACAACACGATGATCAGAAGAAGGGAAATACTCAGTAAAACAAAAATTGGAAGAAAAACAATGTTATGTACGTTTTAAGTGACATTTCACGCGAGTAAACGTGAAAATGAATAAAAAAGGGAAACCTTGAGAAATAAACTGAATCGCTTCTTATAGAATATCGAAACACCGCCATAAGGACTAATTATGTCAAAGCGAGAATAGATAACACACCACAGAATACCAAATGTAAGATATGTGGTGATTGAGAGGAAACGATCAATCACAATATAAACAAATGCAACAAACTAGCACACAAAAAGTATACAATTACACACGACTGGATGGACAAGTTGATCCATTGGGAATTGTGCAAGAAATTTAAATTCCACCATACGAACAATTGGTATATGCACAACCCAGAATATGTCCTGGAAAATGAAATGCACAAACGTTTCTGGGATTGTGAGATATAAACGAATCAAATAATCTCGGTTAGACGACCAGACCTTTTAAAATAATCAACAAAAAAGAACTTGCTGAATTATAGACTTTGCTGTTCCGGCTGACAACAGAGTAAAGTTTAAAGAAACCGAAAAGAAAGATGAGTACCTCGACCTAGCTAGGGAGGTGAATAAACTGTTGAACATAAAAGTGACGGTGATACTAATTGTAACCAGTGCGTTCGGTACAGTCACCAAAGGATTGGTGAAGGGACTGGAAGAATTGGAAATAAGAACGCGAGTGAAGACCATTACTGACCCTCAGATCAGCCAAAATAATGAGAATAGTTCTGGAGACTTGAGGAGACTTGTTCGTGACAAACCATCGATTCAATTTGGTGTGCAAGAATTTCAAATAAATGAAATAATGATAGCAGCATAAAACAACGCTATAAGCACCAATATTTTTAAAGCAAAAATATATAATAAACGGCAGATTTGTAAGTGTACGTAATATCATGGTAGAAATGAAAACATCAATCGCATAAGTGAATGTAGTAAACTTGTACAAAGGAAGTATAAGTCTTGACACAACTGGATAGGAGACGTGATCCTCTGAGAAGAAATTGAAATTCCCCCATCCTACCAAATAGTATATGCACAAACCAGAATCCACTCTGGAGAATGAGACACTTAAAATTCTCTGGGATTTTCCCTAAACTCGGCTAAAAGAGCAGATCTTTCGAAAATTAGCAAAAAACGAGAACCTCTCGTCTAGGCGGTTCACAGAGTGAAAATCAAAGCAAACAAAAAGAGAGAAAGTACTTTGACCTTGTCGGAAAACTAAAGAAGCTGCTGAATATTAGAGTAACGATGATACCAGTTGCAATTGACGCGCAGGGACTGGTCTCAAAAGGCTTGATAAAGGGGCTGGAAGAGTTCGAAATCGGTGGAACATCTAAACTACAATATTATTGAGATCAGGGAGAATACAGAGAAGAGTCGTGGAGAACTGAGGAGACTTGCTGTCATTCAGACTCCCGTAAAAGAACACCTGCTAATGATGGTGTGAAAAAATTGCAAGGAACTGACAACAAGAAGACTTACAACTCGAAAACAAACATGGGAAGAAAAACAATTCTATGGGTGTTTTAATCGAATAATAAGCAACATCTCACACAAGAAATCCTGGACGTGGATATGATAAGGAAACCTTAAAAGAGAAACAGAATTTTTCCAAATAGCAAAAAAAACAAAAAACAACGCCATTAGAACCAATCATATCAAGGCGAGAATAGATAAGACGCAACAAAATAGCAAATATAGGTTATGTTGTGATAGAGACGAAACCATCAATCACATAATAATCGAATGCAGCAAATTAGCAAAGAAGGAGTATGAGACTAAACACGACTGGGTTGGCAAGGTGATCAACCGGAAGATGTGCAAGAAATTCAAATTTGACCATACTAACAAATGGCATATGTACAACCCAGCATCTGTCCTTGAGAATGACACACGTAAACTCCTTTGCGACTTTTACATACAAATGGATCACCAAATCTCGGCTAGAATACCAGTCGTAGTAGTAATCAACAAATAAAAGAGAACTTGCAAAATTGGCGACTTTGCTGTCCCGGCTGACGACAGAATAAAACTGAAGGAAAGGGAAAAGAAGGATAAGTACCTCGACTTTGCTAGGGAATTGAAAAAACTATCGAACATTAACGTGACAATTATCCCAATCGTGATTGCTACTTTTGGTACAGTCATCAATGGAATTTATAAAAGGGACTGGGGGACTTGGATGTAGGAGGACGAGTGAAGACCATCTAAACTACAGCATTATTGAGAACAGTAAGAATACTGAGGAGAGTCCTGGACACTTGAGGAGACTTGCTGTCACTCAAATTCCAGTGAAAGACCATCAGCTAAAACTGATGTAAAAAAATCTCTCATGGAGTAAATAATATTAACGCAATTAGGACCAATTATATTAAAACCAAAATCGATAATACGCAACAAAATAGCAAGCGTAGATCATGTGGTAATAAAGACAAAAAATCAAATCACATGATAAGCAAACGAAACAAGCTAGCTGAAAAACTGTATAAGACTAGATATGATTAGGTCGGGAAAGTGATCCACAGAGAATTGTGCAAGAAACTGAAATCTAACCATACTATCAAATAGTACCTGCACTCACCAGTATCAGTCCTGGAGAATAAGACATATAGAATTCTCTGGGATTTGCAGATACAAAGTAATCACTTAATCTCGGCTCTAAAATCATACCTAATGATAATTTACAAAGAGAATATAACCTGCTGTGTTGTGAACTTTCCTGTCCCAGCGGGCCACTGAGGGAAAACCAAAGAAAGTGACGAATAAGACAAGTACATGGATCTAGCCAGAGAACTAAGGTAGGAATGAAACACAAGATTAACGATGAAATCAATTGTAGTTAACGCGCTTAAAACAACCCCAACTGCATTTGAAAAGGTGGATGGAAGAGTTGGAAATCGGAAGACGAATCCAAACTACAACATTGTTAAGGTCGGTCAGAATACTGAGAAGAGTCCTGGAGACTTGAGCCTTGTTGTCACTCACACTCCAACCAAAGGATCTCAACTAATGCTAATGTGAAAAACGCGCCAAGTGTATAATAATTATAATAGTAATAATGTTATTATTATTATTATTATTATTATTATATGAAGAAAGTATTGATCATCCACAGAATAGAAAATGAAAGTAAAACTGCGAATAGGGATGATATAATCGCATAATAAGCAAATATAGCGAGCTGATAGAAGAAATACAAGAAAGTTGTCCCACTTGAAATTGTGCAAAAGATTAAAATCATAATCTGTCATAGAAAATGAGACGCATAATTTTTTTTTTTTTTTTACTTTGAATTATTAACGGATCACCCAATCCAAGTCAGAAAACCAGAACTCATTTTAATTAACAAGAAAAGAACTTTTAATCTAGTTGATTTTGCCGTTCAATCAAAAAGATAAGCAAATACCTGGACCTTGTGAGAGAGCTGAGAAATCTACAGATGGTAATATCAATTGTGATTGGTACCTTTGACACAAGAAGTACTTATTACTTCCTACAAAGTCATCCAAAATAAAATGTCTAATCTGATCTTAACAGCCAATAAGTTATTTTTCTGCAACTGATATGTTCAAAATAAAAATTTAAAAAATGAACGAAAAAGAAAAAAAAATACTACCAATTTGTACTAAGATAAAATCTCATCTCTTGCACTGATTATAAATTTATATTATCTGACTTTTACCTCATGTATTGCACTGAATATTGCAGCCATAAATTCAAGCAGAGCACCAAATTTTCTTTCGGGGAATATGTAAATAAATTAACGGGAGGTTAACGTTTATCATTATCCTTAAGTTTTCATTTTCTGGTGATTGATAGAATATCCTGGAAAAATACGGGACATAATTTTGGTTTCCGGCTTTGAAATTTTCAACTCGATATCTACTTTATACTTTTATTAAAAACTCATAAAGATTTATTTCAGCTAATATGAGGGACAAATAGTAAGGGTCCGAGTTAGGATTTTTCGTCCTTCTGGCATCCATTTTTCTAGTGGACCTGCAATTGTATCTCGATACAGACTTGTGCAAGACTGTATCGAAGACCAGTGGTTGTCCATGCTGCAGGTCACCCCTCTTTAAATACCGGTGCTGTTCAAAGAAAGAACATGTTGGCGTTAGTGTCGTCGCAGGAGTGTCCAAAACGAGGTCGAATACATGGCCAAACTGCCTTGGAATCGCATATCCTGGTTTTTGCCACCAAGGCAAGTATCCCATGATGTGGTGGGGGATGTCAATTCAAAGCATTCTTTCTCCTAGATTGATTGCTTTTATTAAGAATAGAGAGCCGAATCTTCTTTACGATTTGCCTTTAGCTGGAAAGGAAGCAAATGAAATTATGTTTTCCTCAAGGATGATAGCATAAAATGAAATTACAATTAACCAGGTCCAATATATGAACATGTCTTATACAGACCATTTTCAACTACGATAAGCTTTACGCTAACTGCGCCTAAGCACAATACTAACAATGAATCGAATATCGCGTTAAATGTTTTGGAATTTTAAAATAATCTTAAAAGAATCTTTTGGGATTCCATTAGTGAGAAGAGAAATGTTGCTAGGCCTGGTTCTAGTTATCAATAAGTTATGTGATGGCAGATGGACAAGAAAGATATTTGGTGAATGATTGGAAGGCGGGATGAAAGAAACATGAGAAAAAGAAAAACAGGAAGAATGCATGGCCGAATCTGTTCGCAATAATAACGATGAAGATAACAGTCCGTGTAATATATAGAATGATAATGTCAGAGAATTACGTGCATTTGACAAATTGTGACATGTGGGAATATTTTACTTATGACAAAATAAAATATCTAAAGATTCAGCCTGAAAAAATCAATGAAGCAGATCTCAGATTGCCTCAGGCAATATGTGGTTTGTGGTAAAAAAATGTACCGGCGCTACAACAGCGACAAGAACAATCTATATATATATATATATATATATATATATATATATATATATATAATGAAGGTAGAAAGGGACAAATTGTATATGGAGATAATATGACCTAGATAAATGGATAGGCTGTGGATGGAAGAGAAAGTCGAGGAAGTAAGGCGTGGGGTGATTGATTGAATTGCTTCACCAATTCAGAATTGGAGACGACATCCATTGTTGAGTGATTCTGCCTCGAAATGATTTGCGTAAATTGAAGTGGATTGCAAAGCGCAGAGCACAACAATGGTCCAACAAAATGGAGGAGACCTTATAAAGATGGCGGAAGGGACGGGTGCTTGAGGAAATATTGACGGAGGGAGGTGCATCGTAATGTTTAGATGATTATTTTTAAAAAAGACGGAGTGCGCGAAAAAAAATACACATGCAGATACTCGTGCTTATTCATGCTTTCACACAAACACACACACACACATGCACACACACACAAATGTGGAGGAGTAAAACCTGTATTAGTGTCATTGAATAAGTCTTTATACGAAATCACAAATATTACCTGAATTTATCACTGAAGTTATTACTATATAACGTTCGATCTATTTCATTAGAATTCAACATTGAATTATCTTCAGCGACAGGGAAAGAAATACAGTTTAAATAACTATTGACTTTTTTCATAATTTGCTAAAGAAGTTATGGCTGCTGAGCGAACGTATATATATATATAGTTACATAAAAATCAAATCATTTCTTAATATAAAAACTCAATCAATTCTTGTTTAAATTATTTCAAATTTTAACAACATGTACAGAAACAACAAAAAAATTACGATTAATATTTTATTCTTTTTCATTGAAACATCAAACCGAGAATTTCTTTCAATAAATGATTTGATATCTGAGACAATTTCAACGAGGTCTCTTCTAATCTGAGCGAAGTGAAACAAAAACAGTTCAGCCTCAATTTAAACTCCTCTCGTCCAATTTTTATCGCATGAATAGTTTGGATCAGGTGATATATATATATACATATACATATATATATATATATATATATATATATATATATATATATATATATATATATAAACACTTTTTAAATTGAGGATTTTATCTTATAAATTGAATTATCAGGACAAGAAAATCCAGTAAGCAATACGTACAACATGCAAAACCATTCGATGTGTTTCTTCAACAAGGAAAGACGTAGCCCTGAATTTGACCATGTCCTCTATAAGATTACGGATGTAACTCCAAGACACATAAGGTTAAGGTGTCAAACTTTAACCATGACTAGTTTATTTGGCATTGCTTGTGTGCGATGTAGAACAGTGACTCAGTGGTAGTGTTTCGGCTCTACACACCGTGGTCGCTGGTTCGATCTCCAGTGGGGAAGATCATGGTATACACTGCTGATGAGACCTAATACGGTCGAAACAGCTGTCCAGTGGTTCCGCATGTCACACATGCTTACCGGGTTTTCTGGACACGGTAATTCACGATATATATATGTATGTGTGCATGTGTGTGTGCGTGTGTTTGTGCACGTGTGTGTGTGTGTGTGTGTGTGTGTGTGTGTGTGTGTGTGTGTGTGTGTGTGTGTGTGTGTGTGTGTTTCCGTGAAAAAGGAAATGGAGTGATAAAAGATTGAATATCTATTCCAACTCCTCGATGGCGGAATGTGAAACAGATTGATTTAAAGAGGAGAATCCAGAATTAAGTAAGACTCCCAAAGGAGACGACAAAATAGCTCATATCCACCCACTTTTAGTTGAAGGGTAAGTGTTATATGTATGTAAGATCGCTTAAGGCTGAGCTGATTATATTTTTCCTCTTTCAATTACATTTCGGTATAAGATGAGTGATTGTTGTATAAGGAAAAGAATATAGCTTGAAAAAAAAAGAAAATTAATTAAGATTATGCATTTTGATGTACGAGGGTTAGCTGAAAAGCGACGTCATATTTGCATTTGTTCACTTTTTAACCAATGGGATTTAAACACTTTGATGGAAGAGGTGTGTGTCGACTGCAATCGGACTAAGTAGAAAAATAAACATGACATTCCATGAGAGTAACTTGGTTGGCCAATGAAATTTTTAACTGACCTTCGTACATATCAATTGGATTATCTTATTAAAAAGCAATTGCACAGGTCAACAACAAAAATTGAAATGCTGTCAAGACACGAAACATCTTTTTTAGTCAATTTGAGGGCGCTGAATCTGAAAATGGCCGAACTTTTTCTTGCATAGCTACCGTTTTTATTGAACAGAAGTGCCACATTTTTAGGAAAAAAGCATTTTTCATTTGTTTTCTGTATATATGAAATAAGCCGATCGCAATATTTCTCAAAATAAAATCGTAGAAACTTCTCAATTCGTAATTAAACCAACAAATATTGTTCTGCTTTTATTTTTGCAATAGCAATCAGACCCCAAATCTTTAAAAGTAATACGAATACCAAGATCAACAAATATTTTCATTAAATAACTTTCCCTGCAAACTGCAGGAATTAAATGTTCGTGAACATAACTATAGTAAAGAATTTCTCTTTCTTTATTGTGTCATGTTCAATGTTATTTAAGTCCCTTTTGATACTCCAGCAATAGTCAGCCGTCATTCGTCGGTCCCACCTTCGCGATTGCGCTCTTCCATTGTTTTGATATTTTGATGGAATCATTTTCCTTATTCATCAATCATATTTTCCGGAAATTTATCTAGATGGCTAAATAAAAAAATTAACCTAAATACAGTAGATTTTGCAACAGCTTTTCCATTAACTCCTGGTAGTTTTCGTCCCAGCAATTGTCTTAGAAGTTTTCCCCCTTGTCAACAAGCAATGCCCAATCGCGTAATTCTAAGTCATTTATAGAATTAGCAAATTCATCATCCTTAATGAGTTTTCTTATATTATGGTGAAACCATTTTCCTTATGTTCATCATGTACAATGGAATAGATGCATTCAATTTAGATGTCTTTCGTTGGTGTTTCTTTCCAACTGTGAAAACAAAAACTCCCAATGAGCTCGGTTTCCTTCCGTAGAGACAAAAGTGATTGGATGAATTTAGGAATATCAAACAGAACATTTTGGGGTTTCATTTGTTGATACCACCTTAATTATCAGGTTTACTAAAACGTTTATTAATTAATTTAAATTTTGGTGATAAGATGGAAAAATTCAGTGCTTTTATTTTGAATTTTTTGACTCAGAAACACGGTCTTTTTTTTTTTTTTATAAAAAAATAATTTATTTCAGATGGCTGAAATAAATTGCTCGGCCTACATGACAATTGATGGCTTTCTACGAGCTTTTTAACAAAATTTTGCGATCAGTTCAGATCGTAAATTGATCTTTTTTCTCAAAAGGAGCAATTACAGGACAGCAAAAACGGTGGCTAACAACCAAAAAAAAAAGTAAATAAGGCCATTTTCGGAATCAGCACCATCAAATTAGATAAAAAAAAAGAATTTTTTTGTTTGTTGGTAACAAAAATTGTGGAGATTAGTGTAATGAAAGTATTTTTAATCTCCAATTCCCAATGCCTCTAAACTGCAGGATGTGATACAAAGCCAATTTTTAAGAAGGTTTTACCAGGTTTCAATACAAGGTTTTCCTTCTCCTAGGCAAGTTACCATATCAAGTTTAAAGAACTCAGTGTGTCTTTCTAGTTTCCCATAGCTTTGAGAGAGAATAAATAGATGCATACATTTCCCAAGGATATTAGCGCTATATGAAATGCAACCAGACACTTCCTGGAAAATGATAAAATATATCTGCATACACACAATCCAGCTATGTGTAAAATAGCCCTTCACAAATGAGCCCTTCGCAATTAAAACCGGTCAAGAAGGAAATCTCTTAATTCAAAACCAACTGAACTACCTTTAAAGATTTAACTTAATGTCACATCCTACCCGTGGCCGACGTGTTCAATGAATATATATATATATATATATATATATATATATATATACGTGTGTGCGTGTGTGCGTTTACATGCGCACATACATATATACGTAGGTTGCAATAATAAAAACTTAAAATATTTTACAAAGTGTACAATCAAAATAATAAAAAAATAAGATTTTTCTCTCTGTTGGATACTTTTAAAATATCAAAGTAAACATCAAATTAAAATACAAGCAATGAATTTTTGTTCATGTACCGTTGTTAGAAATCAAACCCGCAAAAATAAATCAAATTTTAATATATCCATATATTTAAACAAAATTTATTTCAAAATATTATTTTCCAGAGTCCATTGTCATTTTAGAGTTCCTATAACATATTTCAACTACATACAATAATATACGTACATGTCTTAGGATATTTTAAAGATTTGCTGCTCTCACAAAAACTATACATTCCATGCATCTTTAAAAATACAGAATTTTATCTATCAAATTTAACTAGAAATCTATTCATTCATCTTTATAAATCATACAATGAATTTCTATTGGATTCTTGCTATTGACTTACAAAGATATTATTACATCAGACTTCTATAGTTATTCACTGTTTTACGGTGTGACGTCCCATATATATGCACTCAATATTATGGGTGTTCTGTGTCTTACAGGTAGAACTGAACCTTTTGCATCATGCTTAAATTCTTCATTCCGGTCACTTTCTGACAAAATATATTTTACCTTTCGAATACGTCTCATTTATATATAGTTATATTTAACAATTGAGATTTGAACAATAAAAGTTTAACTATTTTTTTAAAGTCCCTTTCAAAGTCAGTTAATTTATTCCACCCACTTTGTGATTGGTCGAAACACCTCTGAAACTCTTCTTTTGATATTATGCGATACAGTACTATCGAATTTCCTTTAATTTCCTCCACGCTCTCAAATAATATCGTTGGATTTCTAGTTAAAGAAACAAGAAAAGTGTGTGTGTGTGTGTGTGTGTGTGTGTGTGTGTGTGTGTGTGTGTGTGTGTGTGTGTGTGTGCGTGTGTGTGTTCATATATATATATATATATATAATTGTGAAGAATGTTTATAATGTAGGCGTTTATAACTAGCTATACTGAATAACCTGAATTTTTTTTAAAATGCATATTTTATTACACGTTTTTCGTCGCTCATTGCAACATGATTCATGTACGGTCAATATTTTTTTCTCACTTCATTGTTTGTCAAATGCGAAATTGTCTTCATGGAATTTCCTTGTTTCATTTTTTTTAAACCTTTAATAGTTTTCGATCCAATGTCATACACCTCACTGAATTAATTTAGCAGTTCAACGATCTTGTTCGATTGATATAGATCGATATTTAACATCTCCATTGACATCTACCTTAGACATCATTGCATGCGTTAAATTCAAACAAAATACTTACAAAAGATCTCATAAAATTGAGGAAAATGAACAGAGACTAATGTGCTTAGATGTCATGAATAAAAGAGTTGAGGTGCTATCAATTTCAAAAAATTCTTTACTACGCACAGATATACATACATAAACACAAACAAAAACATACATAAATCTATTCACACTAAAAACGTATACGCACATGCTTGAGCACACATAAGCAAAAATGCAGTTCTTTAATAATGATATTCTCTAAAATATTACACGAAGATATCTCCTTTGTTTCGCGAAAAATTCTCCATCGTATTATCAAGAAAAAATAGATTGCACGTGAACCCATTGTAACAACAACACTTGATGGTATTGACTCTTCTATTTGGGAAAAAGTGAAGTTTAGTTTATAGCACGTCAAAATATGAGACGTTATCTAATGTCAAAGTAATTTTTTAAATTTTTGGAATCAATTATATCATCTAAAACAATTAATAATAATAATTTGTGAACAATTATAGCTTTAAATTTCTCTTCTTGATAATAATGATTTATACATAAGTATATGGTTTCAATTATCATCATCATCATCATGTCGCGCCGCCTGCGCGGATATCCCTGACCGTCTCTCGCCATTTCTCCCTATCATTCATCGCCTCCGGCAGGTCTTCAGGATTACAACCCGTGTCCTCACATAGCTGCTGTATGTAAGTTCGTGCTGGTCGTCCCACTCTTGCACATCCATGAGTGGGGGTCCACAGGAGTACATCGCTTATGAGCTCGTCCTTGCTTCTCCAGCAGTGTCCTGCGTGTCTGGTTCGTCGAACTTGTATAGTTTTTGTGATGGGGGGCAAGTGTCCGTATAGTTGGAGTCTCGTGGGGTGTTGTCGCCAGGACTTGTTTAATACTGCTCTCAACATTCTTGTGTAATTTCCGTCCAGCCTCCTCTCCAGCCGCTTCGTAAGCGTCCATGTGGTGCATCCATATAGCAGTATCGACACAACCGCTGCCTGGAAGAAACTGCGTTTCATTTTATCTGTTAGGTCCGACTTCCATATGATCGAGAGCCTATCGATAGCTGTCCATGCCTTCGTCAGTCGTGTGTCGATGTCCTTCTCGGTTGATGAGACGCTGCTTCCTAGGTAGGTGAATTTGTCGACTAGTTTCAGAGAGGCTCCGTCTAGTGTGGCAATGTTGCCTGTTTGGTTGTAACACATATATTCGGTTTTGTTTGCATTGACATGTAGGCCAATGCCAGCTGCAGCTCGTTCCAGACTATGTAGTTGTGTCTCTGCTTGATTAGGCGTATTCGCTAGTAACGCCAAGTCATCAGCGTAGTCGGCGTCCGTGATTGTTTTTGCGGGGTACCTTTTGCTTCTTCTCTTAGTCAGCTCAAAGCCATTTTCTCTGATTTTGTCGATCGAAGTCCTAAGCACATAGTCTAGACAGATGATAAAGAGGTACGGGGCTAGTGTGTCTCCTTGTAGTACTCCTGCAACAATGTCGAAGTATTCCGTGTCTCCATCTGGTGAACGTACTTTTACTTTGGTGTTTCTGTAGAGAATCATTATCGCTGCTATGGTTTCTTTTGGTAGGCCGTAAGCTAGTAGGATTTGCTCCATCTTCCCTCTGTGTATGGAATCGAAGGCCTTGGTAAAGTCGACAAATAGTAATGTCGCCTGTAAGTTTTTTGCCTGAACGCCTTCCAGGATTCTACGGATGGTCAGTATTTGTGAGGTTGTGGATCTATTTCTCCGGAAGCCATTTTGGTTTTTCCTAAGGATGTTTTCCATTTTGGGTTCTATGCGGTTATACCTATTCAATATTGCAACAGTTTCATGTAATAACTCAGACTGAACAATAATAATAACACAAAGTGATGTTGTTTACATGTGAATGATTTTAAGATTGGTCTATTTTACCAATTGAGAAAACTTTAACATGAATTATCATTGCAGATCAGAATAGATATAAAAGTGAAATGGCGATTAAGAGATGATTCCAGTCACCCAAGAGCTGAAGTCACGCCATACAATTCAGTTCAGAGTAAAACTCAGCACTCAGCATGCAAGAATTTTTATTAGTATTATAGAATTCTCAAAGTTGACTTTCTCCAACGCAGCCTACAAACATTTATCATTCACTTCTAAATAGAACTTAATATTATAGCATTTCTAAACTTACAGAATTTTAAGTATATTGCTCAAATGATATGTCACCCTGTTGTACTGTTTTTTTCTGGATTTTATATATATATATATATATATATATATATATATATATATATATATATATATTGTGAGGAGGAAATATGACACCCTCATTCATTCGCCGAGTTATGGGGAAAGGAGGTACGACGCGCTAGCCATAGCCGACTGTAGTAGTAAGCAGAGCAGTGGAAAGAGAGGCCGTCTCTATTCAACCCTCTCTATTAGTACAAGCTGACATGAGCATGAGAAAACCTCCCTCTCTATTAGCCATGTTTGCGTCAGTGGAGAGAGGCAGACCTACGACCATGATTGGTACTGACAAATAAACGGCCAAAAAGTCAACACGTGGTAATTTTTCAAACTACGTAAACTAAATAGTTGCCGTTTATTCGTCGAAGGGTGAAGACACATAAGTGGTTGCCTTTTGTTCGTCGGAATGTGAAAACATTATTTGGGATACGGAAGAAACCCAAAAATCCAAAGCCATTCCGCGCAGAGAACACTGAGAGAAAAGAAAAAGCTTAGCTTTGAATGAACTCAAACAAAGGGGTATGGTGAGCCTCGTTAAACGAATACCTAAAGAACAGACTTGTCCAAGAGGAAAGGGACAATAATTAATCTAGGTCTTATCTGAAATAAGACGTGTTATAGCAGCCCAGTAACGAAAATATAAAAAGGAGGAAGAAAAGATTCTACAAAATCCCAAGTAAGTGAACACACAATTAAAGTATATTCAATTTTATGCTGACGTGAATAAAGGACAAATTACGGGAGGAAAGAATAACACTAATAAGATAGAGGAAAAAAGAAGAGGGAATATCCCCCTAATGATACACTTGAGATTTGGAGCACGTGCTCTGTCATCAAATCCCAAAGTCTGAAGGAAAGCGGACCGTATCTACTGCTGGCGAAATGTATTTAAAAGAAGCACCTTCTCACTCCGGGCTTTTACCTGAACGGCAGCCTGCAAGCGCGTGGAGCACAGGACGGTGTAACAGTATATATATATATATATATATATATATATATATATATATATATATCAGTGGCGAATCTAGCCTATTTTTGCTACTCGTGCCCCCCCCCCCCGCCCTCTGTCAACTTATGTTCCCAACCCGTGGTCCGTGGACACAAAGTAAGTCATCATAGTTGCTATTGCGTGATTCTCCATTGTATAGCACAGATTGACAAACGTACCTTGCATGGTGTTTTTTTGTAAACAATCAAGATACAATATAATTTGTAGTCTTGTTAATACAGTAGATAAGATAATTTTTTTCCTTTCAAAAGTATAGAAGAAAAGAGAAGATGTTCATTACTATAACGAGAAAAATATGTTTATTAGAATAAAGAAATTGATGACAATATACACAGACACAGCTAGTAGTTTCAATTTCGCTTAAAATAAAGATTATTTGTTGAAAATGTATTCAAATAAACAAAGTTTAGTTACAGAATGTAATATATGCAACATTATTAAAGAAATAGAGATCTGTTAGTGAAAAAACGAATTAAAACACGCCGTTTAACCAACATTTACCATAGCGATGATGATGACGTCGGTGACGGTTATAATCTGCTATCCCCCTCTCTCTCTCTCTCTCTCTCTCTCTCTCTCTCTCGGTCCCTCTCCCTCTTCCCAAGACAGTTGTCAGCAGTCACATTGTGCTAATTTTTTTGAGCACGGTATTCTGGCTTGCTTTTTCTATTGGCTACAGCCAAAAGCGAGATTTCGCTAGCATTACTGTTATTATAAGGGTCTAGTGCCTGGCACGGATTACGCGTGTTCAACATTATAGCCGATTTTATGGGATGTTCAATGGATCGGACGGTGGCCGGACAAAGACCATCCGTTCAAAACAGCATCGTTGTATTATTACCAGATATATTTATGAACTTTTGGCTACTTAGTTATCGAAACTTGAATAGATACGTAATTTAATTGAGATCAGACTAAGTATGTTTGCTTGAAATTAATGGATGATTTTTAATCCATTTTGTATAACATTGACCGGGTTATTGGTCGTGCCGGGCACGAGTAGCACTAGTCCTATCTCTACCACTGATATATATATATATATATATATATATATATATATATATACGCTTTATTTCATTGTTTTTGTATTCTCTTTTTTTCAATTTCATTTGTGCATCCCATATTCTCGAGTATCAATCTGACGAGGACCGAGGATATTTTGTAGGAACCTGTCCGTAAATTGATGGCAGTAGTTCTATACATCAGTTCATGTTTATACACTTGCACTGTAATAAATTTTTTTTCGATTTTTTTCTGCCTTCTTTCTTTTACTTATGTTGTGTTAAGTCAATACAATGACCGTATGCGCTATTTTGCCCCCAACCCTGTATATGTTGAAGTTTCCATGAAACTAAAGAAAAAACGTTACTTTTGAAATAACTCTTGATCATCGTGGGCAAAAAGGCTTTGCTGATGTTTGTAATTATTTCGGAAAATAGACATTTGTAGATGATAAGTTGTTGTTTTTTATCCAAAGGAATTATTGTGCTCCCGATAGATGTTAAAGTTTTCGTGGATTTAAATAGAAGTATTAACTTTCTGAGCGCCTCTTGTAATTTTCACTCACATATACACAATAATGTAAGAAAATAGTCAGTTGAACATTTGCCTGTTGGATATCATCCCACTAGGGTCTTTAGAGCGGTAACGTCTTATAATCAGGTAAACGTTAAGATGAACGTCGTCGAAGAGGATTTTTATATAAACCAGTTTTTTGCACATAATGGATGTTGTCATTTCTGTTGGACTAATCGAGTATAGAGAAACAATATACAAAAACTTTCTGTTTGCTATTATTTTTGTTTTTTGGTTTTGTTTTTCTCTCTCAGTTTTCCTCCAAATTTATTTATTAGAATATACAGAAAGCGCGTCCGCGTGTGTGTATGTATGTCAGTGTGTTAAGTTGTGTGCATTATTCCTCGATTTTTCTTTCTCGTCTTCTTTCGACGAATAGGCAGTGTTGGTTAAAACCAACGGTACTACAGTTTATTTTTCTCGCTGAGTCAACGTTTTTCCTATAGATCAGACACAAATGTGTTTATTGTATTAAATGTCAAAGTGAAACAGCTGGAAATTCGACATTTCATTATCCGTCTTCAGTCCTGCTGGTTACTTACCGCTGATTTGAATCTCTCCCTTTCAAATAATCTTGTTTTTAATAATATCAGATGTAAAATTATACATAATTAATGACCATTTATTAAAATCGCTGACTATGATGTAGCAGTCGAGTACGTTAGCCATTACGCCACGGAGACATTTTCTACACTTGGTAAAGTATTAACGATCGCATTAAAAAAACCATAGGTTTCTTCTACATCACACTTATTAGATAATAAAAATTATCTTTGTAAAGTAACAGTTTAGAGAAATCCAACAGAAAATATCAAAAAAAAAAAATCTTTCTTTTTTTTTCAGATGATCAGATTATTGAGGTTCTTCCACCAAAGTTTCTTTTATAATTATATAACACTAGACGATCCGTTCACCTGTTGGGTATCTATTATAACAGCAATCGATGGGGATATTAATGTTGTTGCTTTTTTTCAGGAAGGAATGAAATAATCTAATTAACATGTTATAGTTATCTGCGTTTGATCAGGAATTTGAACGATTGAAAAATGAGATCTAGTGCAATCGAAGATCCTATTAACTTATCATTCAATTGTTAATTGGACTGGAAATTACTTGTGATTGATTTATTGATTGATTTTAATGACATGTCAACCCGTCAACCGTATTTTTATCCGAAGAGGTTAAGGAATCGCATTCATTGTAAAAATGTAGATCTGAATTTATATTCAGATTTACATTTTTTGTGTACTTATCTCATAGATATTTTTTTTGCACACTGTCCTATTGAAGGCTAATATTTATGCACACGGTCCTATCGAATGCAAACATTTTTGCACACGGTCCTATTGAATGCGAATATTTTTGCTCATGGTCCTATATAATGTGAATATTTTTTAAACAGATGTGTTCGATTTTACAATCCTTTGACATAATTTTTAGAAGGGATTGATGAAAATATCGCTGAAATTAAAAATTAAAAGATTTAAATGAATACGTGAACATATTTGAACAAACTTTATAATAAAGTAACTATGTCTGGATGTCGAGACTGCTGAATAGATATCTAGAAACTGTCTTGATGGATCCGTACCAATTCTCGCTACACTTTGACCAACAACTTTTTTGGTGAGTACACATGATTGTGCGATTGCAATACTTTCTGTCCCGAATATTTGACTTCGCGTGACATTTCATTGTTTCTTTGAATAAAAGTTTGAAATGTTTGAGATTGAAAATGCTTGTCAATGTTCAGATCTGAGAGCGTGTAAAATATTATTTTTTAATTAAGACGTTGCTGCTTTGCGATAAATCAAAAAAGTATTTCAATCAATGGAAAACTATCTGGAATAATTTCGTTCAATTCCTGGATGATAAAATTGCTGTTTATTTCATTGTTAATTTTTGTCTTGATAAATACAGCGTCAGCATCAATTTTTAACATCACTCAAAAATTCATGCATAATAAGAATATTAGTAATATGTAGTTTATATATAAATTATTTCAGTATCAATATTCAGTTTGATACAAATAACAAGATCCCTATATTTTTCTTTCAGATGAAAGTTTATCTTTTTTTTCCAAAATTTGTTAGAAGTTATTGGTGACACTATTTTAATTTCTGAAAGAATCGCTATTAGATTTGATGAATAATTTTAATTGCATATTATAATATATAGCAAATCATATTGCCTAGCAATTAAACATGTCTAATTTTCTGTTATAAGGTGTTGTTATTTAGATTATTTCCATAATTCAAACTATTCTCTTCTTGCTTGTTATACTCACGCCTAGTGTACCCTCTTGATGTCGAAAGGGTTTTAGAAGGGTCCTTTGGAAATTTAATGGAAAGAGAAGTAACATTACATCAGTAAATTAATTGAGAAGGCGAATTAACTGATGGGAGATATTTCGAGTCATCACTTATGGAATGAAAACAGAGGATTGAATAAAGGATTCGGTTTGAAGTTCCAGGGAGGTTACCGATTAAATCAACGATAAAGACACCTGAAGAAAGACCGAATGACCGAAAGAATAACAAGCAAGATATGGAAAATAATTAGAATCATGTAAATAATACCTATGAAAAGTACATTTTGCACGTGTTTTAAATGTGATATCTTTATATACGTTTATACATTGTAACTGAAAAATTATCATTGAAGAAATGGCTTTATTTTTTCATTTGCTGTAAAACAAACAATGCTGCCTATGAAAAGACTTAAAAAAAAACCTTTGGGAATATATATCTACATTTTTGGACATAATGTTTCTGATTTTGTTTTAATTTGTTTTTCCTTAACTGAACGAAAAAATCCAAGTCTCCTTAGTTTACATATACATTCCCATGCACAGAGTATATTACTGATGTGGACCTAAGGTTGGGACCACGAAAGGAAAACACGGAGCACGGATTAGAGGTAAGAAAGATATATTAACAAAAGGTTACAAAGGATAGTCTAACGGTAAGCGGAGCTAACTATCCGGTGGTGTCCAATATTGGCAGTTGTACATGGCTGCGTACAACTAGTACTCCTGCTAATACTACGGGGTTAAGATACTGCTCTCTGAGACTGTTATCTCACATAGCAATATAGTGCTGGAAGAGTCCATGATGCAGGTAAGTTTCGGTTTCACAACAATTACCCAATTGAATTTTATAATGTATCTGCATATATACATAGTTCAAATTTAAAAAGTTGAAAGCGTAACCTAAAGCAGAAGTTTTAGTCATTATTTTTTCGATACTCGTATCATCTGGAAACGAGAAAAGTTATGGAATGAGATGACATACTTTCGTAATCAGACATAAACGCCAAAAATCCAAACAAACGTAAAAAACACTTTTGATGAATAAATATCTTTCTAATTTAATATATTTATTCTTTATCAAAATTTCCCCAAAAAACAGTTACAAAGTTTAAATGGTACATTTCAGGAGAAAAAATTATTCAGATAAAAAAAATAGATTCACTAATGATATTTTGATATTTCCTGATGAAGCTTTTTTTTTCAAAAGATACGCCAAGTTTGGGAGGGAAATATTCTTCTAATATAAGTGCGTCTCACTGATTTATTTTTTAAGTAGTTTTGATTTTAGTCCGTCTTGTTAATTCTAAGTAAATAATAAATGCAAAGTAATTAAATTTCAAACTTGATTAAAAAACCAATGAGCACAATTTGTATAAACAAGTATTGATTATTTTTTTAAGTCAAATATTTTTTTTGATTTTGGAATGGAGAGGTTTTTAAATATATACGATTAAATTCGTCATACTGCAAAATGATTTTCTACTAAAAGATACCCAACTTTCCACGTGAGGACCATATCTCAATTACGTATGGATCGAATAAATTCACATAATTGACAGAAGAAATATTCTTAAAATTCATATATATATATATATATATATGTATAAGTTTGTGTGTGTGTGTGTGTGTGTGTGTGTGTGTGTGTGTGTGTGTGTGTGTGTTATTTTGGATTCTACGGTCTCTAACCAAAAACAAATGAATCTACTTGGTGATAACATCACAAATATCCCTATAAACTGTTTCAAACAAAATTATTGACGTTAACAAATCCTACAGAAAATTAATCTCTTGGTCCTCATTAATCAATTACCACCCTATAACCCCTAAAATTTACTTTCTTCCTAAAACCCACAAACCTTACATTCCCGTAAGACCTATTATTTCTAGCATAGGATCTGTCCCCCATAATATCTCTAAACTTCTGGCCAAATTATTACCCCCTCTATTAGGTACCATCAGTGAGGTAAGCATAAAAAAATTCCGGATCACTCGTCAACAAATTAACTGAACAAATTAATATGAACACTAAATATCTAGCTAGTTTAGATATCAAATTCCTATATACCATCATACCCGTTGATAGATCCATTGAAAGTCTATATAATCACCTTCGAAAATCTAATTACACATTACTTCTACCTATCTCTAAACCGATTAAAATTTGTACCTTATACACTTCACACTGTTACTTCCAATACAACAAAATATTTTTTAAACAAAAATTTGGTCTACCAATGGGATCTCCGCTTAGCGGAGTTCTTGCATGCATTTATCTTGAATTCTTAAAATTTGGCTCCTTTAAATATATTATACCCAATAATGCACGTTACTTCAGATACATAGACGACATCTCACTTATTTATCCAGAAGATCTTGATTTACATAACATCACTGACAAAATGAACAATGTAGAACTTTTTATCAAGTTCACATATGAACTTGAATCCAACAGAACCGTACCTTATGTGGACATCTTACTTATTAGGAATATTAACAAACTAGAATTCAAGGTTTACTGTAAACCCATCTGTAAAAACGACCACATACATTTTCATTCACACCATAACAACAACACCAAAAGAGGTATCACAGTGCACTACGTATTTGTTCCTCGAAATATTTAAATGAATTCAACCACATGAAAAACTCCTTCCTTAACCTTCTATACCCCAAATCTTTTATACACTTTGCTAAATCTAAAGCCCTCAAAATCTGCAATAAGAATCAACCTCAAACTAATGCCAACTTACAATCTTATATATCTAGTCCCCCCGAATAGATTCATAACTTTGCCAAACAATTCTTCTTCTCACAGCATAATAAACAACTTTAATAAACTCAATATCAAAACTACCTCTTTACTATCTATAATGATATGTGAATTAGTACACTATATCCCTCAACGTAACATATTTTCAGACGCCAGTGTTTATTGTATTCCTTTGTTAGAATTGTAAATTAAAATATACTGGCAAAAGATCTCGGAACCTTCACGTTCGCAGGAAAGAACACGCAAAAAAGACATAAGAATTAGTAAATTAAACAACGCTCTATTTCAACACATTTCTCAATCAAATCACAACGTCGATTTCAATTCTGAAAAGATGCCCATTTACTTCATAATAAAAGACTAAGACGAATTTTCGAAGCCGCTGCTCTGTAATTCCCTAAATACTCTACCAGGCTTTTATAATATTTCTCCTTACATGAGAAAATCTATTTTAAAACGCGACAATATATTCAATCTTAAGTTAGTATATTCCACAAATATCATAGTTTCTCTTTCTCTTTTTCTTTTTGTCTTTCTCTTTCTTCTTCCTTTTGATTCGAAATCTTTCTCGATTAACAAATGGAACATAAATTCTACTCAATATTTCTAATAAGTCAAATGACATAATTTAAAAACAAACAAACGCTGATTTACTAATTAAACGGCCAACTTTTTATTGCAATTCAAAATTTCCCTAGATTTTTGTATTTTGTATATTTAAACATCCATCGTTGATTTAACATCACTAATATCATCCCTCATAGTTCTGATGATGGTTCATTAGAACTGAAACACTATAAAGGGTTTTCGAACTACTGTCTTCATCTTTATTATTATTTCCACAACGTTTCAGTCGAGATGTCCTCCGGCCTTCTTCTGGTGTTTGTCGAACTCGGGAACCTTCACGGAACTTCAAACTACGTCCTTTATTGGATCCACGGGGTTCCCCTGTTCTGATTCCGTTAGCCGTAACCGGGTACAAGTGTGAAGTATTCCTGTATTGTCACTCGCCTGCAGTCAGGTTTGAACCTGCAACCTCCAGATGATTGTCTCCTTAGAAGCTTAGCGAACAAACGTTGTAGAAATTACAATAAAGATGAAGACAATTGTCCGAAAATCCTTAATGATAAAAATCATCAAGCTTCGTCTCAGAAATTTAGACAACCGAAACACTATAGTGTCGACTTTGCTTCTCAATAAATATCTCCTTCTACTTGGATTACCTTGTTGTTAATTTTTCTTTATATATATATATATATATATATATATATATATATATGTATGTATGTATGTATGTATTCGTCAACGAGATAACTAGTTTTATAGATGTACCTAAAAATATGAACACTCACCATACAATAAAAGAATTTCCATTCCTAATTCTGGCACACGCAATTCGTTCTCAATAGCTTCTCAATATCTCTCGAGAAACCTGACTGATAATGGAACGCTTGGTATTTCTAAAAATCAAAACAATAAACTTTGTTTCTCCATTAAAATCAGTATAGTGTGTTCAATATCTAAGTTATTTGTATAAATATCTAAGATGAGGATTGATAATGTAGTCTTTTTTTTATTCTTATATTCACTAAGTTTTGGTCTATGCATCCTTCGGTTATTTAGTCAAGAAACCCGAAGGACACATCGGCCGAAATGTTATGAATATCACAATAAAGACGTAGACCATTGACAGAATACACTAAATGATGAAAATAGCTAAGTTGTTTTTAATCTAAACTATATATATATATATATATATATATATATATATATACATGTATGTGTGTGTTTTTTTCCATATGCAAGTGTGTACGTGGGAATGTGCGTGTGTGTTTTCATGAATTCATTATTTCATTTACAATGATTTTTTTCTGGACGAAACGAGAACTCCTATGGCTCGCCTAGCAACAACGGTCGGTGAAGCTTCTATTTAGCAAGGAGTAAATGTTTCCAATTAGCATTTCATTGTTATTTTTATTGTATGGAGAATTTGGATGATTAAAATGACGTTAAGGGCAACTACACATCCTAGTGAATTATCAATAAGCTGCAACTCAAAATTGAAATTATTTTATTTTCTAATAAATCTTAACTAAAATATCTATAAAAATCTCACTATGATTTACTGCTTTTATATTTTTAAAAACATACATTGAAGCACCATAAGAATTTTAGAATAATATAGATTCAATCAGGAACTTCTCAGCTTCTTTTAGTGATTTCCAATTAAAAGCCCTCTTGTTATATTTTTTCCTTTTTTTTTCTTTTCTCATAAGTCTACTTTTACTTTCACTTTTACTATAGCGTTTAGTCTATCTTTGGATGCAACTATTTACTTTTAAAAAGCGCACTCACACTATGTTCACTTTGCATGGTGAACCACACTCACCCAGATCAAATAAGCCAAAATGACATATTCTCCATTAAAAGTGGTGGATGTACGGTAAACAGACTTTTTGTGAATGTTGCTAGTCAAGCACAGAAACAGGTCGACTTGCCGACGAACAGACCGACACACAGACAGAGACGCTGATGTGTAACGTTTGACATTTGTAGTTCGAGGCGTGTTACTGCGCTTGGAATGTTTCATAGTTTTGTTTCCTTCTTTACTTTTTGCTATATATGTTTTGTATTATTTTTCCTTTTCCTTGTTTACTGGTATTTTAACATTCAAGTCAGTTTTTTTTTATTTATTTACTTGTTTTTCGGGGATTTTTCTCTCTTTTACCTCTTTGTCTATTCACAACGGAACTTTTAGTCTAGAAGTCAACAACGCCAAAAATCAAGGCAGGAGTAGAGCATAAGATATAAATGAATAAATCGCCGCGATGGGTATACAGAGAGAAGTAAAAGCAAAAAGGTAGTCAATAACAACTGAAAGTAAACATATACAGGATAAAGATCCGATTTTTTCTGTACACTACCAACCATAAATAAATTCATTATTTAGTCATTTTTTCTAAACAAAGGATAGCAAGTATTTATTATTTTTATATGGAACATTATACTATCAAAACAAATATCATAAGGTGTTATCATTTACCAAAGTCTACACCATTGAAATTCTGTAACGAAAAATAAAATCACCACACCTTTGTAACAAAAAGTAAAATTGCATAAGAGGAATTTATTTTTAGAATACTACATGTTTTCATTAACATCCTGATGATTGTGATAATAATATCCATTTTCAATCAAT
This sequence comes from Sepioteuthis lessoniana, assembly GCA_963585895.1. Lineage (NCBI taxonomy): Eukaryota > Metazoa > Mollusca > Cephalopoda > Myopsida > Loliginidae > Sepioteuthis > Sepioteuthis lessoniana. The sequence goes on along the minus strand of CAUZXS010001050.1, from coordinate 36,020 downwards.
GATATACCACTAGAAATGATAGATTTTTAGATATTTTTGATTAAAATAATATATAAATAATAATTATATAATAAACAAATCGTTGGAACATTTCCAGGTTATACTGTATGCGACTTAAAACAGAGCAAAATTGTAAAGGTCTTGTTTTTTTTATTCTTAGAGAATAAAGCAATTTCCAACCGAATGAGTAAATTTTTCATTAATTTCTTAAGGGAGATAACTATTAAATAATATTTGCATATTTTCCCCTTATTTATCCATTTATTTGCCATGGATTACACTGTAAATTTCATGAAGTGGACTTAACCAGACATCCAGTTTTTTTCATATTTCTAGAATTTATATCGTAATCACATTTTTAAAATGTTTCTCGTGCTTAATTGGGGAAGTCCACGTGGTGTAGTGGCCTACGTTCTGGGCTACGATACAGTAGTATGCGAGTTCGAACTCCAACTATGTTGTTATGTTCACTTTCGGACTCTGAAAAAAGTTTTGAAAACCCTTATCCCCAACCCCCATGGGTTAAATAGTACTACTAATGTTCTACTACAAGGATTTGGCATTAAATAATCCCCGTTAAATGCCGTTAAACAACGAAACCAACTCCTGAGGTGATCGTAAGGGAAATTTTAATCTTTAAAAAAGACAATAATAACCTATATAGTGCAATATTACTAATTATATCATGTATAATAAAAATGCTTTTCTTTATACATCATTATTAATATTGATATTTTATTTTGATATGGCCGCCTTGCTTTACGAATTATTTCTCTGAGGTGAAGGGACAAGTCTATGTCCCTCCTTCCTACATGCCGAGAGCAACTCAAGGAAATAATCACTGTCGTATGAGAGACTGTTAATCCACACATGCTGCAGCGTTTTGGGCTGGAGCTAGAAAACCGACTAGATTCATTTCGTGTCACAGGCGTTACACAGACTGAACTTTGGTGAAACCGTGCGAGAAATCCATATACCTTTGAAATTCTTATTCAACTTTTAATGAATAAATCTTATCTTAATCAATATTAAGTCTGATTAGGTTCTTTCTAAATGATGCAGTTTGTCAGATATTTATATCTTACATCATAGCGGCCATTTCAAAATGAAATGGTGTCAATTTTTCTGGAATTTCCGGTATATTTCATCAAAAATGGCAAATTCGCCCCGCGACCTGAATTGATTTGATGGCAATCGAACATACGTTCTTAATTTATAAGATTTGGAAATGCTTCGATTTAAGCTGGATTATTTGAATAAAGTTGTAAATGCAACAAAGCGTAAAGTATACTAAACCGTATCTCTTCAGAAGAATATGTACCACCAGGAATATCAATGATTACAATGGTACGTTTTATGGAATAAGAAGACTTTATGGTTGATCTCTTTCTTTTTCTTTCTCTTGTGCGCATCTACTTATGTAACTATATCTCTCACCTTCAGCTTCGTAGAATGAACTATATTTCTTTCTAGCTAAAAATCCAACTTACCGTTAAAAATTATCAGAAAAATATTAAAAAGTTTGTTTATTTATTGGTCTGCATGGATCGATTGACACGTCATTTTGATTGATTTTATTTTCCGGTGCATTTGAGACTTTCGATATCCAATCGAATTTTTTTACTTGGTTTTGAAAATTAAATGCATGTCCTGGTTGTTGTATTAAAGTATTTAATTTTCTGCGTATAAACAGTTCAATGTCAAATGAGAACACACTCACACCCACACCCACACACATGCAAATATATATATATATATATATATTTGTGAGTCTGTATGCGTATTTGTGCGAATGTGTGTGTGTGTGTGTGAGAGAGAGAGAGAGAGAGAGGGAGAGAGAGAGAGTTTATGTGTGTGTGTGTGTGTGTGTGTGTTTAAATTCTTAGATTTGCTCAATCTTAAGCTGATAGAAGAATTGCACTTTATATATCGATGCATAAATATCTGTTCTGTGAATAAAGAGCCATTATATATATATATATATATATGTCTTATCTTGGTTAGACTTCACGAACAGAGATTTATGATGGAGGGTGTTCACGTCGACTGCAGGCATGCTGATGGTTGACTAGGCCGATACGGAACTGGCAAGTCCGGCCGAAGGGACTGCAGTTAAAGTTCTGGTCTCGTATTGCTGCAGAGGCTCCCTGGATCTTCCTCCTACGGCGTTTATCCCAGAGGTTGGCCCTGGGGGAGTCCTCAAAGGTTGAGACAACCTAGTAGGCGCGCGGCGCCAGACCTGACGTTCAGCAGCAAATGTCGACCACAGGTGGTGGTGGTCAATGTGGATGGTACTGAGGGTCTTTTTGAGTGAGTCTTTAAAACGTTTCTTTGGTGCCCCCTTGTCGCGGTGGCCAGTGGAGAGTTCACTATACAGGGCTATCTTGGGTAGGTGATGCCCTCCCATTCTGGAGACATTCCCTGCCCAGCGTAGTTCTATGCTGGTGACTTCTGCCTGATTAGTAACATAGATACTCTAGTGAATGTTGAGGATGGTGCGGAGACAGCGCTGATGGAAGCGCTCAAGTAGTCATAGATGACTCAGAGCCGTACAGCAGGGTGGTGAGTACGACTGCTCGATTGACGCTAATCTTAGTGCCCTTCTTCAAATGCTTGCTATTCCATACTCTTTTGTAGAGTCTGCTGAGAGCGTTATTTGCCTTGGCAAGTTTGTTGTCAACCTCTGTCAATCTTGGCGTCTGATGTGATGTTACACTCCAGATAAGTGAACTAGGGAACTGCCGATGACGATGTGGAGAGGATTGTACTCTTCTATGGGTGCAGTTCTCTTTGAGTTGACCTCGAGTCCGAAGAGCTCGGCAGTCTGCATAAAGACGAAATTTAAGCGCTACAGGACTCTTTCGGTATGGGCGACGAGGACAATGTCGTCAGCAAAAAAGTGGTCACGGAACAGCTGCTCAATTATTTTCGTTTGGGCATGCAGTTTCCTGGCGTTAAGCAGACTGCTATCAAGACGGTAGCGGATGTATACAACACCGTCACGTCAAGATCTTCCATGGCCTGTTTAAGCATCATGTTGAAAAAGATGCTAAACAGAGTTGTTACCAGAACGCAACCCTGTTTCACGCCGATGACGATGGGGAAGGATCATGAGAGGTCACTGTTCAACCTAATTCGACCGCGCTGTTGTTTGTGTAGTTAGATAACCATGCTGTGGAACTTTAAGGAGGGAGTAGCCAAGGCGTTCCATGATCATCCACGGTCCCTTTCTTGGGGGGACCTCCCTTTCCTGGCTTAGGTTTGATGTGCGGCATAAGTTAGCAATGCACTAGGCGATGGTTGGTGGTGCATTCAACGCTGAACATCACTTTAGTGTGAATGGAGTCTTTGAGGTCACGCTTGTGCACCAGAGCGTAGTCAATGAGGTGCTAATGTTTGAACCTAGGATGCATCCAGGTTGTTTTATGCATGTCATTTTGCTTGAATATGGTGTTGGTGATGACAAGTTGCCGCGCAGTGCAAAGCTCCGGCAGAAAGCGCCTGTTGTCATTGCAGTTAC
>CAUZXS010001050.1:17500-27500 GCA_963585895.1 Sepioteuthis lessoniana | reverse complement strand
ACACAGCTGGAAAAGTTGGGACGAACTCATAAGTAACACACTCCTGTGGACCTCTTCACATGGATGAGCAAAGGCAGGATGACCAGCTAGAACCTACATATAACAGCTCCTGCCGATACAGGATGTAACCTTAAAGACCTACTGGAAGCGATGGACGATAGATAAGGGTGGTGGGAGAGGGTCAAAGAGATTTGTGCTGATGGTGCGACACGATGATAATGATGATGACTTCAGTATGAGATCGGTATCCAGATTTTTGTTCCATGATAACAAGAGACATAATTTGTTTTGTGGTAAAAATTTTGCTCTATCTTTTAGTGTCATTAATTTTTCTGTGTTTATTGAAGTTTTCAAGAATATGAATTGAAGTTTTTTATTTTTGGTGCCCCTTTTCATGGACACCTTGAAATGATATCTTTGCTGAGAGATGCCATGAAGGGAAATGTTCAACATGACATCAAGATGAACGGATATCTCATGAGAAACATCACCGATTTTTCCAGATGGCAACAAAAGCACTTGATACTGGTCGACTTCATTGATATTATCAATAGTATCTGACGTTTGATTAAACATTGCAATACATTTATTTCTATGAGCGGTTGAATAGTTAGTTGTCTGTCTTTCCTTTTCAACGTGATCCTAAGTAATGAGAGGCATCAATGAAAAAACCGATACAGACAATGCAACATTACAGTTTCCATTCAAAACAATCATCTTCATCATCATCATCATCATTAGCCATTTTGAGTCCATTCCTTGACAAAGGCATTTCTCAATTCCTTCTATGGCGAATTTGATTGTACTTGCCCCAAATACGTCTTCTCAGAAAACTCCACTATCTTATCTCTTATCTTATCTTACCTTATTTTGTGCGACTTTCCCTTCCATACACGTGTTATTTCTTATGAACCATTGTTCTACCTTTTATCCATCTATTATTCTTCTCTTTTACTATTATTTTGCCAACTTCTTCTTTAATAATCTGCTGTATATGTATTTCAATGATCTATATTATAGAGTCGGGGTGCCATGTTGCCACTTGATCCCGGACAAGTCTCGAAACAGGTTGATCACCATTTCTGTCCGAGTGATGACAAAACCTGGAAAACATGTATTTAAGTTTGATATTTCCATTCTATCCATTGTTATTTTTTAACCACTTCTTACAAGGTGGATTTGTTTTTAAACTATCACTTCAAAAAGTAGGGAAAACTTTTAAAATTGTCATATTATTAAACCAGCTCCCGGGAGGAGGTCTCCAGACGCTAAGCTTCAAAGCTTAGCATCGTGCCCTGACCTTAATTCTGCTGAAAAGATACTTACTAGAATCTAGAGTTAACTCGTTCCATTTCTTCTATCATGTGACATTTTCGGACAATGTTCTACAAAAGGTTATATAATTTTTATCACTTGATTATAACCTCATGACAGCAATTGTCTTCCAAACTATCGTCACATGTTATTTCATTTCATTTTCGTTAGCTTATTGTAATTTTATCATGTGCCCTAAATAGTTGCATTTATTTGCTTTTTCGAGAATTCTCTGAATATTCTTTTATCATCATATTTTAGTTATCTCTGACTTTTCTGTCTCTCCTATTTCTCTCTTTCTTTCTTTTCTGTCTCTCCTTCTTATGACTCCTCCCTCCTTTCATTTTATTTTATTTTTAATCATCTATTTCCTCCCATGCTAAACTTTTTAAAAAATAATCATTATGAAGAAGTCTTTCAGAAATAAAGACGAAATATAAGCTGGGATCCGTTGTCAGTGTTTAGTTAAACCCCTATTCCATTTATTTTTATTCATCTCGTCGAATTTACAAAATCCACCAATTCTACACACATACACACAGAGACACATTATATATATTTCTTTTCTTTAATGGTATCTCAACATTCATGGGACATTTACTGCAAAAGACTATCCATGTAGAAAAATAGCAGTGATACTATTTAACCCGTAGCTGGTGGGGTGAGAAGGCTTCATGCCTTTCCTAAGAATATTAATCCGAAAGTTATGTCAACGGCGAGACAGGAGTTCGAACTTACTTACTTCGAGAACGCTGTCAAGCACTTTAGCCGTTAGAAATAAAGTGTAAACTGATTTTTTTTTCACCATAAATTAAGGAACATGTAAAATAAACAGAAAAAAAGTGATTATCTTCCACACCGTTAATCCAGGACTATATTTTTGCAAGATAATTAAAGATTTATTAGATGTACTTTTGGTATTTTTAGCAATTGCTTAAGTTTGTCTGAGACCACAGGCGGCAAGAAAATGAAGCATTTTACGTGCTTAAAGACGTTTTAAAAACACCAGAAAATAAGTTTGGGATGATGGGTAACGAGTGTTACGGCAGATAGTTAGACAAAAATTTCAAACTGATCATTTTCTGCCGGGGGCAATGCGAATTGAAAACCGGCGATTAGAAAACTGGGCGGTTTTCGAATTAATTTTCTACTTCGCTGGCATGATCGTTTTTGAACTCTGCACGAATAAATTGGCATTAGTTTGTTCTAGATTTGGCTTCACTACACGCTAGCTTCCTGCTGTATTATCAACGTCTTTCAAATTGGGTTTAATAAAGCATAAAATGAGTCTAATTGCTATTATCCAATTGCCATTAAGCAAAAGCACCACGAACGAGAAATTATTTATTGGAAATGGATGTTTGTTTTTCCATTTTGAATCCCACCAATGATTTACTCGGAAATCTTCAAGAAAGAAATGAGATTTAACATTCTCCTCTAACAAAGTTCTCGCATATACACGTGAATAGACGAGTACGAAAGTCAACCGCACAAATCAAGAATGAACGAGTCTTCTTCAAACTAATCATACGTAATGTCTTATCATATATATATTCCATCTTAGTTCTGATTTTTTGCCACATTTTGAATCCTATTTTCTTCTCAGTGTCTTTATGTAAATATGCCGATTTGAACTGGTCACATAGCTTTTTCGTGGGGCATCAAAGTTCAATGATTATTTATTATATTTAAATTTAAATATCATTATATTTTATTAGAACGATTAAAGACACCCAAAACAGGATTCTTGTGCATTCATGATTTGAATCCTTCAATTGAGACAGGATTTTAAAAGCAACCCGACGATATTATAAGAACTTTGAATACCCAAGTCCGTATGTCTCTACACTCTGCGCTGTTGGCAGAAAAATTGCTGAAAATCTGCTGCAGTCTGTTATTTAATTGAACGTAACGTTAAAAATTATGCGTCCATGATGTAACGGTTATCATACTTGGATGGAAATTCGGCCACACAAGTTCTAACTCTGTATACAAAACCAAAACCCTGCTATGTGAACGCCATTTAGAAACTACTGAGAACGTGTAAGCAGAGGTTGAATGATGCCGGTATCAGCTGAAGAGTTCCAGTACTATTAAAATCATAGGAACTACGTTTAATATTTGGTTTCCTAAGGGAACAGTTTTGAAAGTTGTTTGGTTGGTTTAGTTTTATGTCTTATCAACCGTTGTTGGATATTTAATTGCGAATCCTGCTTACACACACATATATTCTACAACTGTCATATTTTGTAACCTCAGCCGACTGGGCTTGATTTTAAGGAGATAAAGTCGAATTATAATTTAGTTGATAATAACGTTTTTTACTTAAATTCATTACTTAATACTTTATATGCTGACCTTGTTTGGGACTACATCAAGAATAATTTAAACAGTAAATAAATATTCACCTGTGAACGATAATGAAGCTGAAGAAACTGTAAGATTAAAAATTCAGTTTCCAAATGGAAAGCCTGATCTCATCAGACACGAAAAAAAATTAAAATAGAATAGACGAAGAAAAAAAAATATCGTTGGTTTTATGAGGTCGAGGAGACTTTTCTTTCCGATCGATTTCCCTTCATAAATATTTTCTAAAATAGATTATTCTGGAACAGAGCCAAAAGGGGTGAAGCACCTCGAAAATATCGAATCTCTTTGTTAGCAATCATGAAAAGAAAATGGCTTGTTCACCATCACTCTATGTTTTTGTTGTTTTTGTTGAATTCCTTAATAATCTAGAATAGACTGAACTCGCTCAACTTCTTTTTTGATTTCATGATTTGCACTTCTCTTGGATAACATCGATGTCAGAATGATCTTCTGTCAAAGCAAATGTCGTTCCTCCAACAACCATGTTTTTATAATCTTTATAATCTTACCAAGGCATGTGCGTAGATCTTCAGTCTGGCCACGATAACAGTTAATTATTAATTCAACATTTGCATGGATAAGATGTGGCTGTGACATGTTGGGTATTACCATATATGAAATCTTTCAGAGTGATTACTTGGAGGCTCCCACTCCTCTTCAATAGTCTATTAGGTCATCAGGGTGTCAAACCAAGTATTTCCAATGATTACTTTCGGGTGTTTTTTTTTTTTCCTTTTCAATAACCCATTAGATTGATGGGGTACCCAAATGAGTATTTCCTTCTTACATTATGTCTTAGTACAATGTAAGATCGGCACCTTTCTATAATGTATCAAATTACTTATGTTACTATGGTGAATATTTCTTTAAACCGTATCATTTAATACTTTACTTGGCGCTACACATGTAATATGCTATAGATTATACTTGCTTACACGATATCAATCATTGTGCTTTTGTGTTGCTCAAATTATGATAATCTGTTTTGCAGCGTTGACTTCAATTTCATTTTTCCCCATAAAAATTATTTAAACCTTCTGTTTTCTTCTCAACGTAAATTTCGATTCATTTTGTAACCTTTTGTCAGACTGAAAAACAAAACAGTGAGGTTACTATTGAAATAAATACAATACAAATATAGTACATTTCCCAAGACTTATTTTATAACTCTATTTCAACATTTAAATTGAAATTCAATTTTCTCAGATAAAAAAGGAGCCGAGAGCTTCACATCATTAACTCTATCACGTTTGAAGATTAAAGTGGAAAGGAAGATTCGAAGATTCATTTCACAAGAAAACTATTCGCAACAAAATAGTTTTCTGTTTTCATTTACTCAGTGAAAGGATTTGTCATCTTTTTTTAGTGTAGAATTAAATCAACATAGTTTATTCGAATTATAAGCGAATACCTGGTATAAATGTCCATTTTTTTGAGTTTATGTAAAACACGGAAGATTTATTAAATCGCCTAAATCGTAGCATTTTGGTGATAAGCCAGAGATTCGATGCCTTTAGATCGAAGAATTTAAAGATAATTTTAACTTAGCATACCAAACCATAACTCTTTATTAAAAATTAATATATATAATGACAAAATTAAAACTGTAACAACCACAAGGACGATACCGATTTTGACATAGGATATCCACATACTACAGGGTATTAGATATTCTGGTAGATGGCTTCAAACTGAATGCAGTTTATAGCCATTTTATAATGTAAGGACATTTCTACTTGTGCGCCATATCACAAATACGAATTTCTGTGCGTGTTTCTGCTCCCATGCTAACATCAAAACTACCAATGCCATTCACAATCTTTAATAATCAATGTGCTTACTTTGAGTTTGTAGTTCAGCACTTTAGCCGTGACACTACGAAAACTTCCATAACAAATGTTTTCTTTCTTTTAACACACACACACACACACACACATATGAATAAATATATATACGTAAACATTAGTTATGTGCTTAGCATTTATGAGAAAACGAAAAAATTACTTTAAGTTTTAATGCAGAGGTGCACTTTGTATTGTACGTTAATATTTAGACTTTATAGCTGCCCTTTAAAAATACGTCGACTCCCCCACCCCACGGACGCGTGTGCGAGTATCAAGCATAAAATAAGTAATTAAGAACAAATTCTTTTGGGGTCAATCCTATTTGACCTCATATTACGCACCGTGTGATATTTATTTTCATAATGACTTAGGTTCTGTTGGGTCTCACAACACAACTAATCTCCAAAAGTCTTAAACCTAAATCAATGAGTGTTTTTTATTCACTTTAGTTTAGAAATAGTATGTTTTAGATTGATTGCTATTTGAAACATTATCTTGAAAAGTTATGTCGCATTGAATCGTGGCTATTAAGGCTAGAATGTGAATATATTGAGGTGAGGTATCACCCAATGAAAATATGTCGAGCATAAAGATTTGCTGCACGCATTAATCCATTAAAACATATATACTGTTTATTTGATTTTGAATACATACATTCAGTGTGATACAATCTTATTTTATCTCAGTGTACATTTGACTATGTTTACGGTGTGGAAAGCCTGAAAATGTAAGTTTACTTATTTGGAAAAAAATAGCTGAACCGTTAAAAGAATCGTTGTGCCACGGAAGATACTTTGAGAATCAATGTGATAAACAATCAGTGTTTGATAAATATTGATATTCTTTTTGTTTCCTTTTTTAAAAGTATGGTCAAAAACAATTCTTGTGTCAGTTCCCTCAAGTTAATATAAAAACTAAAAGTCAACCAACTTTTGGCTCATACAAAATCGTTGGAAGACAAATTAAATTAAAACAAAAATAATCGTCCACACTTATGGCTTCCAAAATACAATAAGATTGATATTTCATTTCGGGTTACAGCCGAACCTATTGAAAGTTTAAGCTAAAGCTCTTTTAAGAATTTAAGGTATTGAACATAATCAAGATACCATCTCATGCCTCTCGAAGTATCCCGATGTCATTTCCTGCCTTTTCCTTAATGTTTAATGTTTGACTGTTGATCAAACAAGACGTTCAAGCAATCTTAAACAGTCCAGGTTTTAATCCTTTTGATTAGATTTCTGCTATGTGGTTTGGTTTCGTGTAGTTTTCTCGTTTTCCTGGGGTAGTTTTTTTTTATTTCTTCTTTCATCACCACTATTTGATGGTGTCCGCTTCCAATATTCCCAAGTATTTGTGAGTTTATTTTCCTGTACGCATTCTGATTTTTTCATGCATCATTTCCATCTTTTCATTATTAGGATTGCACATTTTCTATGCCAAATCCCTACCCTATATTGTCACTGTATATCCTCACTGCCTCTATTAGAGTTTCCAATAATTTTCATTTTTGTCAAAAGGTTTGATGTCGTTTATGTACATTAGGTGGTTGATTTTTTGTATCCACCTGTGCATTTTCAAAGTATGTAATTATGTAGCATCATCGCTATTACAAATAGTAATGGTGAAGGTCCTTTTTGTTGTTTATTAATGTCATAACTAGATTTTTTCGTCTCGTCTTGCTCTCCATGAGGATATGTTGAACAATGTATTGAAGCTCTTCGATTCCTCTGGTTCCCTTGCGACATCGTTTCTGTTCCTCGGTGAACAGTCCACGGCATATTAGCAAATAGTAAACCTTTTCCCTTATCTGTGCCGTGAGTATTTTCCACATTGTCGGTAGGCACGTTATGGGTCTGTAGTTGTTGGTGACGTTTCTTTTTTGTGGGTCTTTCTGGATCAGGTTGGTCTTCTCTTTAGTTATCCACTCGGGCATGTCTATTTCTTGTAAGCATCTATTCATTTAGATAGACAGTATGTCGTGGGTGGAAGTAGAAATTTTAAACCAATATCTATGTATGCCATGATGACCAAGTGTTTTCAAATTTGGTACTTTTTCGAGTGTTGTTCTGATTTAATCGAGGTGTATTTCCACATAGGATCTTTCTTCAAGTCCTTGTAATTCTTTTCCCATGTTGTTTATCCGATCGGCTTTTCTGTTATGTTCTCTTCGTTCCCATATTTTACTACAAAATTATTTTCTTTCCTTGTCATCTGGTTCGCGCCTTCTCCCTCTACTTGTTATTAGAATTTTTTCGTTGTTTTGGAATATCCTGTTTTGTCTATATTGAATTATCTTGATTCGATATCTTTTAAGTCTTCCTTTTTTCGTCAGTACTTCCTTGTTTATTTCCTCGAATCGTATTATTTGTTTTATTTGCTATGTTGTTTTTTTTTCTTTTCATCCCAACATGTTACAGCATTTTTCCTCTGTTTTATTCTTTTTGCTTTTTGTCCTAGATTTCTTATCTGCGTTTCCAGTCTAATTTCCCATTCAGATTTTGAATATCTGTTCATGTTCTTAAGGGGATTTTATCACAGACTAATTTCGCCCCAGTATAGATTAGTACGTTTAATTCCTTGATGCTGTTCGTTGAGATATGTGTTAATATTTCGTTTATTTATTCATTGATTTATTATTATTATTATTATTATTATTATTATTATTATTATTATTATTATTATTATTATTATTATTATTATTATTTCTTGCTAGTCATCACTCTTGCTATCATATATCATTTTGAATATTTTTCTAATGTGATTTTCTATCCTGCAAGCTTTGGAATAATAGGCATTGACAGTGCTCCCAGGAAATACTGAGGACGTGTGATTTATTCGAAATCTGAATTCGTGAAGAGTGAATAAGATAGAGTGAGAAAGATAGAGAGAGAGCAGGGTATTGATAGCTGTAATAAACAAAAAACATATTAAAACAGTAAAGAATAGAGTATTAGAAACACTAAGAACGAGAGTGAGAGAGAATGATATATAGAGAGAAACAGAGAATTAAAAAAAAAAACAGAAAGAGGGAGGAAGACAATGAAAAAGGGAAAAAAATTGAAATCATGTAAAGATTCAGGCTGGACTTCATAAAAAGAATCTGAATCAAAAAGAAAATAAAGAAGAAGAAGAAGAAGAAGAAGAAGAAGAAGAAGAAGAAGAAGAAGAAGAAGAAGAAGACTGAGAAAAACAAAGGAAATTAAAAGTACGTTAAAAGGAATATGAGATGAATATTAAAGATTAATTTGAACAAAAATATTAAAAATAAGAAGGACAATCTAAGCGCATTTAAAGCGATAGAGGTAAAATAAAACAAAAAGATGAATGAGAGAAAATTGGACGACATGCAAATACAAATATTTGGAGAAAATTTGAAAAAAATGCACTTGAAGTCAAAGGATGGAAAAGAGCTTTTATGGTCAAATTATACGTTATTTGAATAATAGAAATAAAAAAGAGTGGAGCCAAAATAAAAGCGTTCCGATGTTTAGAAGAAACAATAACCGACACATTTTATTAGAAAAGAAAGAAAGAAAGAAAGAAGATCAATGGAAGATTGTGTGAAAAAGGTCGAAGAGAAAAGAAAAAGTGAAAAAGGGGCAAACAATGGAGCAAAACAAAGAAAAAATAAAAAAGAAGAAAAATTATGTCGACGAATATCTGAAAAGATTAAAAAATAATCGAACAAGTAGTTTAAGCGAATAATACCTTTGCACTAAAGCCCCTCTGTTTCAATCTCTCTATCATGGAAAGAGAGAAATTCAAATGAATTAAACTTATTTAAAATAAACTAAACCAAATTGACTTAAAAAAAAAAAAAAGAAAGGTATTGGATGTGATCTCAACAAAATTCTTAATTTCAATTAGTATCATGCGTGTCACTTGGTCTCCAATTCAAACTTTATAATTACCGCGCCAGTTCTAAGGCGATTTTAAATTGAATCTCATGTCAGTGTGACCAATACATAAAATTGAAAGATAAAAAAAAAGAAGGATATAAAAAGCAAAAAAAAAGATTCAAGTCACCGTCAAACAGAAACGATCCGTTCACTCAGTGTCTTTTCTCGATCACAAAGCCGTCATTTTCCTAAACTTCCTGCTCACCCCGTGCTATCATTTCAATCATTTTGTTGACCTGAATTCGATATGATTGTTTTCAATGGCCGTCACTAATAATTAGTTTTATTAAAGGCTTTGTTTCGTTTTTCCCCTTTTCGTCAAAGTCTTCTTCATTTGTGCTCTCTTATTGCTTTGTTCAAATTGAAATTTTTAAAAAAATCAAACAAGGGATTTTTTAAAATTTCATTAATTTCGTTTCTGTTTCAATTTCTCAATTCAGGTTTTTGTCAAGTCCAGATGGCATTGAGGGTCATTGATTCGATTTTTTTATGTTTTCCCATTTTAAATTATTTCTTTTGTTCCTCCGTACAACTCACTTCATAAAGATTATTTAAATTCAATTATAATGG
>CAUZXS010001050.1:0-12500 GCA_963585895.1 Sepioteuthis lessoniana | reverse complement strand
GGCGGATTATCATTTTTTTTACCTTTAATACAATTGGTGCTTATTATGTTGTTTTTGTTACAATTAAAAGAGAGTTTTAACGTTTCCCTTTCTAAATTATTTCCAGGCCTTTTTTGTGAACAATATTGCCAGTTTGTCACTTGAAACAGTCATACATCGTTTACCTTTCTGTTCCCTAGTTTTTTTTGGGGGTGGGGGGTTCTATCAGGCCTCATACTGCCAATGTTGTTACTAGCTGCATTTCTTAGTCTTTCTCTGCTCTTTTTAATGTAATACTTGAGTTCTTTTTTATGTTTATACGTAGTCAACAATACTAGCGAATCCTCTTCTTTTTTTCTTTTCTTCTTGATATATAAATGTCATCACTTTAGCATTTCTCAATTGAGCAGTTGTTTTAGTCGCTTATCTATCGAAAATTCGAACTCTCAACATTTACAGAATGCCGATTGGATCTTCACAGATTGCAATGAGAGAAACATGAATTAAACATTTTTCATAGATAATATTTTGAGGCTATACCAGACTAAAGGGTTAATCATTATGTGTGCTCTTTTTACAGATGTTACCTGATATTAATCTGAGAAAGAAAACACCTAAGTGGGCCACATAACACACACACACACACACACACACACACACACACACACACACACACACACACACACACACACACACACACACACAAAAGAAAAAGATTTTATAAAAAGAGATGATATTTACACTTTTAAGATAATTTAATTTTAATTTAGTTAAAGTCCACTGAACTCTTCGTTTTTAAATTTTTGGGTTTGATATTAACCATTTGTGCTACTTCTTTATTCCGATGCATTTTATAGATAAAACTTCTAACCATTTTTCTTTTTCCTTTCTCTTTCTTTCTGTTTCAATTTTTGGCTGAAGAATTCTAAATCTAAAATAGGAATATCGCACCTACTTTTAAACTTACACGTATTCTTTCGATATTAAATACAGAGACAAAATGAACAAATTAGTGATTTCAAGGCTTAAATTTATCTTAATTTGGGTGCAGCTATTATCATTATTTTTATTATTGGAAGTCTCCATGGCATATCCGATAAAGTGCTGTCAAAATATTAGAGTTCAAACTCTAGTCACGCTATAATTAATACTCTCCGAAAAAGTATGAACCTCCTCATACTCCATATATTTGTGATTCTTCGACAAGGATGGCTTTGGCATTAAATAATCCATAAAGGTTGTTATGCCATTAAAAACAAAAGCAGAAATTATTATTTTTAATAATATTATTATTATTATCGTTGTTGTTGTTGTTGTTGTTAATATACGAGTTATTAACTGGTAGCCTTCACTGAAATCGAAGTTAGAAAACGCTTCCAGTTTTCCAAACTCTTATCAGTAATCTTACCAATATTTACAATCCTGTAATCTAGATGGTGTCAGTTCTTCTTGTAATCTTTTGTTTCCTAAGCCTTTTTTCCAGGTTATTTAGAGTTATTTCAAGGGCAATAACTATCGTGTTTCATTAATCTTAATGTTCCATAATTGTTTATGCTCTCTTAAAAGAACCAAGTATTAATCTAGTCAAACTCTTTCCTTTTCTTTTTATCCAGAGCATAGGTGCATGGGTGCATGAGTGTCTCTACGTATGGGATGACGATGGAATTCCTGAAAACAGTAAAGGTCTTCACCTTTAGGATATAAACGATCGATCTAGAGCAAGCACCTGCAGATGTACATACATATATATATATGCAAAATTGCTTAATCATTGTCGGTTCTTCTTCTTCTTTCTATCAGCTTCTCTGCATTTTTCAGTATTCGACTCTTTGTTGCTCTGTTGTTGCCCGACGCTCAGCCATTAAATCGTTAAATTGATAATTTATGACATTTAACACCAACAAGACACGAACACAGCAGATGCTAAATTTTTTGTACGTATATATGCATCAAGTCTTTCTATCTTTCTGTTTGTCTATCTCGCTCTACTCTCGTATCTATTTATCCTTCTAAACACACACACACACACACACACACACACACACACACAGAGAGAGAGAGAGAGAGAGAGAGAGAGAGAGAGAGCAATATTAGAGACAATGACGTGGTGATCGCTACAAACTTCGGAGAGAGGCTTTAAGAGTGTATTTAACTGATTAAGTAAACATTTGGATTATACAATCTTGAAAACAAAGTGATGACAATAAAAATATGGCAAATACTGTTCTTTCTTACAGGTAAAGCAAATTTTGAAATGTGCGAGGTTCAGCTGAAAAATTCATCGAATGTGTCCAAATGAGGTTTATTTTTCAACATATTGTTTGTTTGTTTTGTTGAGTTTTATGGCATATCAACCTTTGTAGGTTATTTAATGCCAAATCCTTTTTTATGTAAATAATCTGTTCTATTTAATTTAGCATAAGTACACAGTTTAATTGTCAAAAACATTTCAAACTATCAAGAAGTTATATGTAACAATTCAGTTAAGTATAAATACAATTTTAATGCCGTAAAACAGTTCTATTTCAAATAATTCAGTTAAGCATAAGCACACAGTTTAAATGTAAGTACGGTTTAATTGTCAAAAAGATTTCTTTTTCAAGCTATTCAGTTTACTCAAACAATTCAGTTTAGCATAAGAATGCTGTTAGTTCTATTTAACCCATAGATAGGGTCCTATCAGGTGCTACCACTCCGGGCCAGAGTGGACCTGGGAGCGATTGTAATGAAGGGATACTCCGCATTCCCCAAAGCTCCAGCACTGCTGGAACCTCACCATCAGACTGTTTAGTGTCATATCTAGGACACTCGTGGGGGGTTTTACCCCTCTGCAAAGAAGCAGTCAGTGTATTCTACAGCCCCAGCCGACAGGGCAATTTTTCAACATAGTTTCCTGCGTTCCACAAACTTCTTGCATTAATGTTGCAGTACTTGTTTTTCAATGGTAAAAAGGATCATCGACAAGGACGTTGTTCTGTGAACTTTCCTTCCAATCAACTTTATGTCCCACTCTTGTATGTTGTTTTTTTTTTTATTTCCATTTCAAACCCGAGAGATCATTCTGCCACGAAGGTCGTTCAAAAAGTTTTAAGCCACACCCAGAAAAAAAGCCCTAGCTGAATATTTTTGATGTGCCAACACACTTCTTTTAAAACTAGAAGAACTAATTCAATTTTCTATCTTCATTTCTGTGCAACTTGGGCCAATACAAACTTGAGAGGCGTATGAGAAATCAAAATCTGGGTGAGGCTTAGTACTTTTTGAATAATCCACTCAGTATAAGAAGTAATTCTAAAGTTTCGAATGTGGTGATTCATTTGATATTGAGCGGCTGCTTAACAAGATATACCATTAGCTATGAATCAGAATTGACTAATTTGTTAATTTTATGTTTTCAAACAATATTCATAATTTCCCCGATCTCTGATTCAAAAGAACCGAAAGTGTTCTAGTTATGAGCAAACTCTTCAAAAATCATTAAAATACTTCGAGAATATCCCAGAAAAAATATTCAATGAAAGACAAATTTACGAGTGATAATGTTTTTAAAGGAGTTGAAATTATATGAAGTTAAACAACAACCTGGCTGACCTTTAAAATGGCAAATGATAAAAAAATAATATTGAAACGTTTCGCACGTAATCGGCCTTGTCGCATTGATCGCAATCGGACTATCTTCCCCTTAACCTTTTTTTTTCACTGCAGCCTAAAAAAGAATAAATCAAAATTCTCTTTTGCGATGTACGAATGCCTTTTTCTTTCTTTCTTTGTTTTGTTTTGTTTTTTTTGTTTTTTTGTTGTTGTTTTTATTCTTTTAAGCTTCAGAGATATATCAACCATAAAAAAACGAAAATAGAACACGGTTTATTTTATTCAATCAAGATTAAAACAATGCGTACACACACACACACACACACACACACACACACACACACACACACACACACAAGCACACACACAAGCACACGGAAATGCATGCAGGAAAGGATGCTGAAAAGTTCGCGGTTTAACTTAAAGGGAAATGACCTTTTACTTGCAAGTTGTATGATTTTTTATTAATTACGTAAATTAAGACCGCAAATTTTAAAAATATTTTGTTGGAATAGAAACTTAAGTTACTGTTCATGTATATCTTCATTCTTAAAATAAGTTTAAAATAAAAATTAAATTTGCCACTGATGTTCTGTTAAATGGAGTGGGAGAAACAGTTCACAGTAATAAGTCAATTACCGTTCAGATAAAACATTATGTAATGAAACGGGTTTTTAATATAGGGAATCGGATACATATTGACAAAAGATAATTCAGTCATATATAAGGTTTGAATTACACAAGATTTATATTATTAAAAAGGAAAAATCCCTAATATTAAAATAGTTTTCACTTATACCGTAAGAATTTTTTTGCTTTGTTATTAAATTTGTCTTTACATTAGTACAACGAAAAATGTAGAAAACCAGTTAGAAAATGTCCATGCCAAAAATACAAACACGTTTGATTATTTTTCTAATTAATGGAACTCAATAAAATTTTCTCTGTTTGTTTTGTTACTGAAAAATATTACGAAAAGATTATTTTTTTTAAAAGTAATTAGTGGAATTATTATTAAACATAAATAAAGTCTGTTATCTAATTTTATTCCATCTCAATAAATATGGCAAATTAGAATTATTTACATGTTAAAACTTTAATGAATAACACACGTGCAGACCATCATTTTGCTGTCTCATTTTTTGTTTGGTTATTTGCGTGTTTTCGTTTAATATGTTTCATTCTGTTTTATTCATTCTTGAGTCGTCAGGTTGCGGAGAAATAGAATTAAAGTATAATTTTTATTGATTGTTATTTATAATTTTGATTTAAGATTCATGAATCTAACTTGTAAGAAATATCACAAGACGAGTAATTTATAGTTAGAAAACTTTTTCTTATATTTTCTTAAAGGTTTTGTTATTTTAAATATAAAAATATTATGTTTTAACATATCAGGCATGCTTGAAAAACAAGGAAACTATTACAAAATCAGTCCTTGAATTTGTTGAAATTGATTTAAATGCAAGTCTCATTTAAATATTTTATAAGAGAAAGAGCATTTAACAGTTGATACAACTCACAACTCAATACAAGGTTGATTAAGGATATCACAGATATATACCTATAAAAAGGAAAAAACCATAGTCCCATTTATTCATCTCTACCTTGATTCCTTTTGCTCGTGTGCACATAATGAAGGACAAATTTTGAATTGTTGTAATTGTAATTGTTATCACACACTCAAAGAGTGCGCAAGATCGCCGCGTCAGTGATGTTCCAACATCATACTTGCTCTCCAAGCGACCCGACGGAAACTATTATTCCAGCAGGCGTTCCTGCAGTAAAAAGTTCACCAAGTACGCAATACCACAAAGCACATATCTGAAAAAGTCAAAATGCTACTCTTGTTGAACTTTAAACTGGAAATGGCTGATAAAAAACGACATACGTCACTCCCCCACCAGTCTCGACAAGTTAAAAAGGTAAAAAATCGTTGCTTCTCTTCTCCTTCTGGATCTTGTATACTCAAACGCATTGAGCAAGGTTCGGTTCAAGATAACAGGTTAGCAAATTTCTACTCACGCGTATTCGGTCGGATATATATATATATATATATATATATATATATATATATATATATATATATATATATACAATCGCAAAAAATGAGTCTTTACGAAAAGAAAAACAAAGAAAAATAATGACAAAAAGTAAAAACTTAAAAAACACAAACCATAAAAAAATACTCTACCAGACAGTCGTAGTGAGACAATGAGCAGATATGATCTTCGTACAGGAAAAACAATTTTGATTTTTTTCTTTTCCCCCTAACCATTATTTTATTTTTCCTCTTTTTCTCATTTCTATAGGAATCTTTGTTCAAATATCCACATTCAGTTATATTGATATTGGGAAAACTAAGTCTTTTCTCTGCCCTCTCTCTTTCTCTCTCTCTCTCTCTCTCTCTCTCTCTGTCTCTCTCTCTCTCTTTATTTACTCCCACTTCATTTCCTCTCTCTTCCAAACCCTCTCTATTTTACCATGAAATAGCTCAACGCTCGTTAGTCTCAGTTGTGCTCCATGGATCTGATCTTTTAATCCATAATCATCTCGACGTTTTTTCAGCCGATTCTGAAATCGCTCTGATGGCCTTTCTCTTTTTTCTCCTACTATACCTAGTCGACTAAGAATTCTACATAAAGATCTTTCTGCGAAACTCCAGCTGCCAACTTCTATCCGCCATTTGTTGGATTTGTATTGTTCTACTAGCTTCTGATATTTTTCAAACTTTCTTTCACAGGCCATTTCGATATTTTCATCCCACGGTACTGACAGTTCTATCTGCACAACCTACCTTGTTTCGGTTGACCAGAGAATTAAATCCGGTTGCAGGATAGTTGTTGCGATTTGCTTTTAATCGTTACCCGATATCTACTCTCAACTGCCGGTCTCGGGCGGTAGATAGCAGGCAAGAGTTAATTTTTTCGCCAGCTTTGACGAAATAAATTGGCTTCGCCTCTGGCTTAAAGTTGCTCGCGTGGATTGCAGCGTCCACTGTATCGGCTACCGTCCTATATACCTGGTCATGTATCCAACGGTACCGCCCGTCACCAAGTGCCCTAGGAAAGGCACTCATAATGTGTCCTAGAGTGCCTTTTCCGGTACAGAGTGGACACGATGCTATTCCGCTCTTCCTCCAAGTAAATAAGTTCGCAAGACTCTGTAGTACGCCATACACTGATGGCACAAGAAATTTTAATCGACTAGCGTCGGTGTGCCAAATATCTGACCAACTTATTCTCCTCTTCATAAAGTTTTCCCATCGCGTCCCTGCACTTTACCGGATAGCCCCACTATCTTGCTTCTTTCTTCCTCGACACTAGCGTGAACATCTTCCTCGGTTAGATTCTATCTTTGCTTCCCCTTGGCTTTGTGAATTTGGATACTAGGGAAATAGCCTAGGCCAGCTCAACCTATTATCACCGCCCCCACGAGAACCTTAATCGCTCCTCGGCCTTCCCCAGTTCTTTCTTTGCACTCCATTTCCTTCCAGTGTGAACTTCGATTCCAGCTGCCACAACTTTTGTATCGTTAGAGAAGCTATACATCATTGCTTCTCTCGTTCGTGACCATACAAATTCTTCCACCAAGCATTTAAAGAGGAGTTGCAGTGCATTGGAAATGCCATATAACGCGAGACTACTCAAGCTTCTAGGAAGCCCTAGCCATCTTCGGGTGTAGATGTGAATTTTCCTTTCCATAGCTCCCACTATTGGGAGTCATAAACAGATAACGGCCACAGAATCTTTGGCATTACCGTGTGCTGATATACCCACGCTTTGAAACGGCCTGGGAGACCGGGTTTATTCACTCTAGCCAGCCATAACTCCAGTTCTCTCTCCGCGGCTTGGACAGCATTGATGTCTCTCAATGTACTGTTGAAAATCTTACCTAGACTCTTTACAGGACACTCCAACAAGGTGGGTATCGTTGTTCCTGATCGTGAAAAATGGAAGTTATTCGCCGTTCTCCCTTTCTTCATGACGAACGACCTCGATTTAGCAGGCTTGAACTTTATCCTATCCCATGCTATCAGTTTTTCAAGGCTGCGTAGGATCCACCTGCTCCCCATAAGCGATGAGGTTGCTACAGTCAGCTCGTCTATATATGCTCTCATCGGAGGCTGGCACCCTCCTGTCTTCATCATTGGTCGTCGACACTCGACTTCAGCCGATTTCACAATCATATTTACGGCCACGGTGAAGAGGTTAGCTGAGAGCGTACAGCCATTAATGATACACCTCACTGGTCTATGCTAGTCGGAAATTATTATCCTGGTGGAGATTTTCATCTGAAAGTTATCATAATAGCCCAGGGTTAATTTGCTGATTTTTCTAGGTACATGGTGTCTTTTTAAGGCTTCTTCTACCAATTTATGCGAGATGGAACCGTATGCGTTCTTGAGGTCCAACCACAAAACGACGAGGCAACCCCTACATTACATTTACCACAGCCATCAATTAACATTTACTTTTTTAAATTTATAAGCAAAGAGAATGTTGTTAGATACATTCATACATCATATGCGCTTTCAGATTTAGCTATATATATATATATATATATATATATTTAGCTATCATATATATATATATATATATATATATATATATATATATATATATATATATATCGTACAGGCTTTCATTCAAGATCACCAAGAAAAGTGCTTTTACTGAAAACCGAACATGTCATAGACCGATTAAACTTTGTCAAAACACATGAAAAGATGGGTATGCAGTTTTGAGAAAAGGTAATCTGGTTAGATGAAACGAAAGTTGAACTATTCGGAAGGTACGCAGTGACAAGAGTTAGGCGAAAAAATGGTACTGCCTTCAAGAAGCCCAATACCATCTCCACAGTTAAGTTTGGGGGTGGTTCCATTATGATATGGGGATGCTTTCATTCAAGGGCATAGGTGAGTTACAAGTTATCCATGGTAGAATGAATGGTAGCATGTACAGGGAGATTCTAGAGAAGAACCTTCAGAAATCAGCAACTTCTTTAGGACATGGTTGGAATTTCATGCTTCAACACGACAATGATCCCAAACATACAGCAAAACTTACAAAGGAATGGTTTGAAAATTATGGTATTAGTACTCTCAATTGGCCAAGTCAGTCTCCTGTCTTTAATCCTTTTGAGAATTTGTGGAATACTATGAAGGTTAAAGTTCATAAGCGAAATCCACAAAATATCAATCAATTAGAGGAATTTTGCAAGGAAGAATGGGATAAAGTAACGCTGGATCAGTGTGGAAAACTTGTGGCCGACTATAGAAAGCGACAGGAAGCAGTGAAACAAAACAAAGGCAACGCAACAAAAAATTAAATTGATGTATCCAATACTTTCACATAGGATAATTTTGAACTTTGATGAAAAAAGAGATTAAACAATGAGTTTTTATTTTCCTTCCACATACAACTAAAACAACTTTACGAGATATTACTTTGCAAATATCAGGCAAAATGACGAACATAAACTAGAGTTATTACAGCAAATAACATGCATGTCACTGTATATAACAATAAATGAATATAGATTACGTGGTAGAGAATACATGATTGGGATGAGATAGATAGATAGATAGATAGAAAAGTAGATTAATTGAACGTTTGCTCGAACTTGGTATCCATGTTGTAAGCCGTAATCTTTTTAGCCCTCTGTTCATGTTGCCCATTGATCAATCTATACCTCATTTTTTCACATTTCATTGCTCATTTGCCCAAATATCCATCTTTACATCCCATTACGGCTATTGATTGCACTTTCTATCGATAACATTGAATTTCCACCACAATTAAGTATTATATGAGAAAGTGATATATATATATATATATATATATATATATATATACTCCTATAAACAGCCTGTGCATTTCAATATAAGTGAAACTGTTCCGGTCTGTGTGTCAGCTCTTCTAATATCTCTTTGTCTATATATATATATATATATATATATATATATATATATATATGTGTGTGTGTGTGTGTGTTTGAGTGTGTATGTTACTAGGTTTGATTTCTTGGTTTAATGCCAACATGTAACCCTGAAATTAGATGAAAGAATGCCAAACACATGTCAGATTTCATACGTGTTAAGGCTGTTACACTAAAAAGATATTCAACGAAAGGTCAACACTGATCAGTCCGTACTGGAATGAAAAGTAACTCTTAGTAAACTCTATCTATCTATCTATCTCAACCATCAGCTGATAAATTGACCACCACTTAGAGGCGGTTTTTCAGTAGAGACAAAAGCAAATTTTACCAATGTCGTTGCATTGCAACATTTAGTAAGCCAGTGATATCTTGGATTAGTTCACATCAGCCACTTCTCATGGGAGGCATTAATACTGAATATCATCAAATATTGATATTAAAGAACGTAATTTTTTTTTGTACTTTGGATGAATTTGAAATTATTTGTTCTTAAATATCTACGCATTATAATTAAATAAATCCGCATGGATACACTTTTTTGGATTTTGCTGCTGTTAGATTCCCTGGCCAGAAGCTGGTAGCTGATCAACACTTGCTGGGTCATCCTAGTGAAGGTGTATGATGTTGAAAGATCCGAAACATCCCATGATCTTGGGAAGAACCTAAGTCAGAAGCATCTTTGGGTGTATTCCTTGAAATATATATATATATATATATATATACAGAGAGAGAGAGAGAGAGAGAGAGAGACTTTAGACGTCCTTTCAGAGGATTCTGTTTTTCATTTTGCTTTCCCAACAAATGAAAATTTAACTGCATATACAGTAAAAAAAAAAGTAAAAAATACAATGGATGAGAAACAACGATATGAAAAATGAACATAAGATAAAGGAAAGGGATTTGCTTATTTGCCATTTATTAGCGAAGAATAAAAACAAAAATAATTCTATTGTCACCTTCTCTGGTGAGAGCCAGCAGTTCTGTTACCGTAACCCATTGTGGATCAGAGAGCATCAAGAAAGGGTTTATTACCCAAGGGTAAAAGTAATCGAAGTGGATTTTCAAAAAAAAAATTACGATTCGTTTGGTAAAAGTTAAATTGTCATAATGCCCGAGTTATTTCGATCACACATCATATATATATATATATATATATAGTAAGTTAGCGACCATAGTCGAGGGTGACCCGAAGGCTCCCTTTTCGATAGCTACTACACCAAGGTGTAGGGGAGGGGGCTACTCCATTCCCAGGATTGCTCCACTTTACCCTTGAACTGTACCTTATAATGCTGAGTGTTAAGCAAGGTGGTATCAAGTACCATTTTTAAAGTCTTTGGTATGACTCGACCTGGGATTGAACCCAGGTCTCCCGGGCCAATGGCGAACACTCTAACCGCTGGGCCAATGTCCCGGTATATATATATATTAAATACTGTTATGGTTGCAAAGTTGTGTGTGTTCTATGTTTCTAGGCAGAGATTTTTCTTACTTTTTGGGGCGGTGGCACGGCTCCGATTAGCGTTTGATTTGTTGTCTGGATCTTAAAAACACAACACAGGCATTTAGTGGACCATTACGTGTTATTTTGAAATATTTCCGACAAACAGGACATTCAGCGGATTGAAGGCGGAGTTAGTTCGATGACCACGTCAATTACTGTTAGTTTCATATCGTTTCAAATTTAAAAAAGAATGATTTGACTGAATGGCTAGATTGTTTATATATTATATTACCTAAGAGGTCAAACGAAATCTACCTGGGTTTCATCTTTCAGGATCACCAGGGATGAAGAAACTCTGCCAGCATTAAAGTTAGGGGTTAACCTAAAATAGAAATACATATATGTATATATATAAAACATGATTTGTCATTAAATAATCCACTAGGATCGAAATTCCATAAAGCACCAATCAAAAATATTTTATCATATATATATATATATATATATATATATATATATTGTGTTCTGCTTATATACGGCGTTGGAGTATCTAAACAGTAAGTCAGCGCTCTATATGACCAGAAAACAATACAGAAATGGTCAAAGGTTGCATCCTCCTCTTCCTCAAGAAAGCTAGCACTGGAATTGCCCAGAAATTGAAAAAAAAAACTATAGAAAGACTCAAAATGGTTTTCGGAGAAATTGATCCTCAGCCTCACAAATTCTGACGATCCATCGAATCATAGAAGGTGTCAAAAAATCCAAACGACACACTTGTTCGAAGATTTCTCCAAAGTATTTGATTATATACACAGAGGGAAGATGAAACAAAAACTACTAGCGTATGGTCTTCCCAAAGAAACTGTCACAGCCATAACAAAGCTCAATAAAAACACAAATGTCAATGTTCGCTCACCGGATGGAGACACAGACTTCTTTGACATTGTTGCTCTATATCTGTTTATAATATGTAGAGACTACGGAATTCAAGCCTCAATAGATCTAATAAATGAAAACGATTTTAAACCAAAAAAGGCAAGAAGCAGACGATACCCCACAGAAAATATTATGAACGCTGACAATGTAGATGACATAGCGCTTCTTGAAAATGCACTTAATCGAGCCAAATAGTCTGGACCAGGCAGCAGGAGGCATTGGCCTCAATGTGAGAACAGAAAAAACGAAGTATATGGGTTTAATCAGGAAGATGTCTCCATTCTAAATGTTGGTTTTCTGAAATTTATGAACAAGTTCACGCACCTCGGTAGCAGCGTCTGATCTACTGAAAGTGATATCGATATACTCCTTGCGAAGCTATGGTCTGTTATCAATCATATGGAAATCTAACTACCCGATAAAATAAAACTCAAATCCTTTGAAGCAGCAGTTGTGTCAGTTCTACTGTATAGATGTACCACACGAACACTGGCAAAGCCTATAAAAAAAAGCTGGACGGCAACTACACAAGAATACTACGAGCTATATTAAACAAATCCAGAAAGCAAAATTCCACGACACAACAGTTGTTCGAACACCTACCTCCTAT
>CAUZXS010001049.1:15000-55246 GCA_963585895.1 Sepioteuthis lessoniana | reverse complement strand
CCTCTATGAAAACAAGTAAGAACGTTGTGACTCTCTTTTTACCCCTAAATATGGATTAAATTGTATCACTGGTATTCGAATGAAAGGATTATTTTCTCATTAGATTACCCACGCAGGTTGATATACCGTTAAACAAGAAACCAAATATTTGTCTTTATTACATATACGTATATTCAGCCACACTTATATACACTCAATAATACGTCTTTGGTTATTCCTCGCGCGTCACAAGTGTGTTACAAGGCCTTTTTAAGGTGGTTCTGGGGGAACGACCGTCACCCAGACACGCCCGGCTTTCCCCAAAATGCCTAGGACTCCGTCGGCATTCCCCCACAAAAAGGCGACTAAGACACCAGGCAATAAACATTACCCCACCGAGGAGATTTAGAACTTGTAAGGACGGTCCCCCACAAAGTTCGAGGTATATATCAGTCTTCCCCACGAGACGTGAATATTAGGCTTCCCCGGCACCTGTGTCAGGCAGTTTCGACCGACTAACATCCCAACATGCCATCACATATCCGACCAGAACCGCGCCATTCCACCACGACCAGCTGAAGTCCCATGCTTGCATGTGTGAGTGCATGTGTGTGTATGTGTGTGTGTTATATACGTAAACTATGATTGGTTTACCGAAAATTATTTTGTATATATTTTGTATATTTGTATATATTTTGTATATTTTTCGGGACATTGGCCCAGCGCTTCGGGACATTGGCCCAGCGGTTAGAGTGTTCGCCAATGGCCCGGGAGACCTGGGTTCAATCCCAGGTCGAGTCATACCAAAGACTTTAAAAATGGTACTTGATACCACCTTGCTTAACACTCAGCATTATCAGGTATGGATCAAGGGTAAAGTGGAGCAATCCTGGGAATGGAGTAGCGCCCTCCCCTACACCTTGGTGTAGTAGCTATCGAAAAGGGAGCCTTCGGGTCACCCTCGACTATGGTCGCTAACTTTACTTACTTATATTTGTATATTATATTTTATCATTCAGTTTGATTGGGATTTGAACTATTCGAGTCTCTTAGTCCAGGTGCATTGTCATTTGGTGCTGTTTTACGCTCGCACGCAAAGGATATGACAATCAGCATTTGTCATAATAAACATACAGACAGGAAATGGAGCTGGAGTGTGGATGACGTCATGCCCAGAAGAGATGGTCCTGAGAATCTGAGGATTTTGAAAAGACGTCAGTTGAGTTTTCGACCGTTTAGACGGTAGTTGGGTAGTTGGAAGGAGAGTTGGGTTTTCTACTGTTGAAGCGTGAGGTTCAGTTTTTCGGATCTCGACCGGTAGTGATGAATTGAGTTGTTAAACATCACAAGATTCGCCGCGCGTTGTGGTAGGGGTAAGCATAGAAAGGTTAGCATAGGCTTTTAAGAATTGTGTCTCTCTCCACGTGTTGCCATGGACAGATTCCAGGAATTAATAAACCTGTTCGTACCTGAAACGACGGTATCGGCCTGTGTTTGTATATGCATTGTATTACTGCGGTGATTGATATCTTACGGCTATGAGACGTATATAACATTTGCAAGTGTGTGTGAGAATGTTTGTATATACGCGTGATAATAGCTATGTAGATGCAAACTATGTCTGGTTTTCCAGAAATTCTAAATTGGATTTATTGACTGATCTTTTCCAAATAAAATATTTAGAATTTATCTAAACATTCATATACGCTCTCAAATGAGTACCGGTACAGAACAACCAATATGCATGTATAACATAACGGTTTTTTTTTTATTACATTATATACTATTTTTTTCTTACACATGCGCATAGACGCACTTTCCACGCACAAACAACCACCGTCGTATAAATATACTGATATTCATTTATAAAATAATGTGGATATTTTTATTAGATCGTACGTCACCATTTTTTTTAATGTACAGCAATAAAAACATAGAGTAAAAAAATATACACTGGACAACCTGATGACCCATCGGGTTACCGAAAGCGAGACGAATAAGGCGTTCTTCTCTTCCTCGAAAAAATATTAAATGAATTATGACATTTCTGTTATTTTGTTTAGGAATTAAATGCCTGTTTAACAAAGAAAAATTGACGTGTGATATAAAAGCACCCAATTTAGAAAGTTTTCGTTGATATATTTATTTTATCTATTTCTAATACTTTTCATTAAGTCAGATCCTGATTTCTTTAACCCAGTCGACTGAGGCTTTAGAATACATCAACTGCATTTCTGCAGAGGGGTAAGACTCCTCACAACGAGTGTCCTGTATATAACTCTAAACAATCTGATGGTGAGGATTAATGATGCGGGTGTTTGGGGGAATTCGGTGTACCACTTCATTGCCATCGCTCTCAGGGCCTGGAGTGGTAGCACCTAATATGGTCCTATCTATAGTTCAATTGACATTTAAACTGTGAACTTAAGTTAAACTGGATTGTTTAGAAATAGTACTTTTACATGTAACTGTGTAAACAAAAAAAAACAACACTTTCTCTTACTAAACTGAATTGTTCGAAATTGAAGTGTTTTTACATTTAACAATGTGTAAATAAACAAAAACTGTCCTTATGCTAAAATGAATTGTCTGAAATAGAACTGTTTTTGCATTTAACTGTGTGTAAACAGATAAGTGATTCATCTACAAAATGTGTTTAAAAATTATATATCTATTGTGTATATAAAAATTGATTTAGCATTAAATAACCTACTATGGTTGATATGCTATAAATCCAAACCAACTAAAACAGATTTATTTTTGTTTATTTCTTTTTCCTTGCCTCTTTGGTTTGGTTTGGTTTATTTAATGACATATTAACTCCATATGGGCTACTTAAAGTCAGCATTTTATTTCTTTTTAAATGTTTGATTATGATTACTGTTCACATTTTCAAGACTGCATATTTTTTTAAAAATGTGTTTTTCTTTTTTCTTGTCCCAAATAATTATTTGTTTACACACGTTTATATGGATTTTAGTATTCCAAACACTCAATTAAATTCACTCAATGATATTATTTCAGGAATTCATGTCAAATACTAATTTATATATAACTTCACATCTAATACTAATTTATATATAACTTCACATCTAATACTAATTTATATATATCTTCACATCTAATACTAATTTATATATATCTTCACATCTAATACTAATTTATATATAACTTCACATCTAATACTAATTTATATATATCTTCACATCTAATACTAATTTATATATAACTTCACATCTAATACTAATTTATATATATCTTCACATCTAATACTAATTTATATATAACTTCACATCTAATACTAATTTATATATATCTTCACATCTAATACTAATTTATATATAACTTCACATCTAATACTAATTTATATATATCTTCACATCTAATACTAATTTATATATATCTTCACATCTAATACTAATTTATATATATCTTCACATCTAATACTAATTTATATATATCTTCACATCTAATACTAATTTATATATATCTTCACATCTAATACTAATTTATATATAACTTCACATCTAATACTAATTTATATATATCTTCACATCTAATACTAATTTATATATATCTTCACATCTAATACTAATTTATATATATCTTCACATCTAATACTAATTTATATATATCTTCACACCTAATACTAATTTATATATATAACTTCACATCTAATACTAATTTATATATATCTTCACATCTAATACTAATTTATATATATCTTCACATCTAATACTAATTTATATATATCTTCACATCTAATACTAATTTATATATATCTTCACATCTAATACTAATTTATATATATCTTCACATCTAATACTAATTTATATATATCTTCACATCTAATACTAATTTATATATATCTTCACATCTAATACTAATTTATATATATCTTCACATCTAATACTAATTTATATATAACTTCACATCTAATACTAATTTATATATAACTTCACATCTAATACTAATTTATATATAACTTCACATCTAATACTAATTTATATATATCTTCACATCTAATACTAATTTATATATATCTTCACATCTAATACTAATTTATATATAACTTCACATCTAATACTAATTTATATATATCTTCACATCTAATACTAATTTATATATATCTTCACATCTAATACTAATTTATATATATCTTCACATCTAATACTAATTTATATATATCTTCACATCTAATACTAATTTATATATATCTTCACATCTAATACTAATTTATATATATCTTCACATCTAATACTAATTTATATATATCTTCACATCTAATACTAATTTATATATATCTTCACATCTAATACTAATTTATATATATCTTCACATCTAATACTAATTTATATATATCTTCACATCTAATACTAATTTATATATAACTTCACATCTAATACTAATTTATATATATCTTCACATCTAATACTAATTTATATATATCTTCACATCTAATACTAATTTATATATAACTTCACATCTAATACTAATTTATATATATCTTCACATCTAATACTAATTTATATATATCTTCACATCTAATACTAATTTATATATAACTTCACATCTAATACTAATTTATATATATCTTCACATCTAATACTAATTTATATATATCTTCACATCTAATACTAATTTATATATATCTTCACATCTAATACTAATTTATATACAATTATATGGTTTTCATAACTATTTTCTTTATTTCTTCGATTTCCTCACACTTCGTTTATCTTCATCAAGGGATATGGATAAATTCAATAAAATGCACCTCCAAATCTGATCAGTACGATCAAATTTCCCTTACCCAATACTTTAGCAGTACCACACCACCCATAACAACTTTGTCTTACATAATAGACGCTGTCTCCTGTCACAAATCCTTCATCTGCATATGTCTTTACACTAGATCTCAGTGCTGACCGAATTTATTCGTTTGATACAGCTTCCTTGAAGCATTTCCTTGCTGCATGTAAGGCATTTAAATTTATTCAAACCATCTCTTGCCTAGTCGGCTGGGGCTGCAGAATACACTGACTGCTTCTCTGCGGAGGGGTTAGACCCCACCACAACGAGTGTTCTGAATATGAAAAAAACAATCTGATGGTGAGGTTCCAGTAATGCTGGAGCATTGGAGAATGCAGATTACCCCTTCATTGCCATCGCTCCCAGGTCCACTCTTGCCCGGAGAGGTAGCACCTGATAAGGGTCATATCGATGGGTTAAATAGAACTAAACCGTGGTTTCTTGAGTTTACTGTTTTTGGAATTTAAACCGTGTATTAATGCTAAACTGAATTGTTTAAAATAAAACGGTTTTGACATTTAAACTGCGTACTTATGCTAAACTGAATTACTCGAAAAAGAACTGTTCTGACATCTAATCTGTGTACGTATTCTAAACTGAAATATCTGAAAGAAAACTGGTTTGACATTAACTCTGTGTATTGCCCAGTCGGCTGGGGCTGTAGAATACACTGAATGCACCTCTGCAGAGAGTTAAGACTCGTCCAAACGAGTGTTCTGGACATGACACTAAACAATCTGATGGTGAGGTTCCGGTGACGCAGGAGCTTTGGGGAATGCAGAGCACCCCTTCATTGCAATTGCTTCCCGGTCCACTCTGTTTCAGAATGGCAGTACCTGATAGGGTCCTATCTATAGGTTAAATAGAACTAAACTGCATACTTATGCTAAACTGAATTGTTTAAATTATAACTGTTTGACTAAACTGAATAGCTTGAAATAGAAATGTTTTTGACAATTAAACTGTGTACTTAAATTTAAAATGTGTATTTATGCTAAGCTGAATTGTTTGAAATAGAACTGTTTTTACATTGAAACTGTACTTACGCTGAACTGAATTATTTAATATTGACATCTTTTGACATTTAACTCTCTAAACAAAATATATACTTGTACTAAGCTGAATTGTTTGAATTAGAACCGTTTGAATAAACTGAATAGTTTGAAAATTAAAAAAAAAAATTAAACAACGTATTCAAACTAAAGTCAATTCCTTGAAATAGAAACGATAATTTATATAAAAAAAGGTTTTGGCATTAAGTAACTTACAAATATTGATGTCATAAAACCCAACCAACCAACCAACCAATCTAACCATCTCACGGGTCGTTGCACCTTCCAGTTCAAGTAACCAATCAGTTACTACTACTACTACTACTACTACTACTACTACTACTACTACTAATACTGCTGCTGCTGCTGCTGCTGCAGCTGCTGCTGCTGCAGCTGCTGCTGCTGCTGCTGCAGGTAATAATAATAATAATAATAACAACAACAACAACAATAATAACAATAATAATAATAATAATAATAATAATAATAATAATAATAATGATAATAATAGGATGCTAAAATGTATCATATAGCTGCAAAAACAGCTCCTCTTAAAAAAGATGATCATGGAGAATTGTGTATTCGTACAGAAAAATAAGAATAGCTTGGATTGTCTACGAAAAGATTTTTGATTGCGTACCTTGCGAAAGGATTCTACCAATTCATAACATTTCAAAACTATTTCCAGCTATAATTACATTCATAAAATACATTACTGAAAAACGGTATACTAACTAATTGATTGACGAAAAAGTAATGTTCCACTCACAATCTGAACATTAACAATAGAATATTCTCAGGTAACTTACTTTCTCTTCTCTTTTTGATTAGCTCTAATACCCCTCTTTATAGAGCTTTAACTTATCTATTGTACAAGGACAAATTTTTAGTTATTAGCAAAAATGATGACGATTCAGAATATCTCTGAACCAATTTGAAATTATCTGGTGATGACATTGAGATGCAATCAGGACTGGAAAAATTGTCACAGGCAACATTTAGAAAAGTATCCCAATTAAATTCAGTTAGCATTACACTAGATATAAACCTGGAAATTACAGAATCAGACTAGAATAAAACATATATGTTTGTAGAACATATGTATGTGAAGGTAATGGTATCAATAATAAAATAAATATAGAAAAAACAAATAAGAAATCTATTGGAGAGTAATATATATATATATATATATATACATATATATATATATATATATATATATATATATATATATGTGTGTGTATATATATATATATATATATATATGTATATATATTTGTTGTTGCCTCCTACCAGACAGGACTTGACACAAGTTCAATGAGCCGAAGGTCGATTTAAAGTGTGGATTAGGGGAGGGAAAAGTCGAGTAGGAGACGATGTTCAAACCCTGCTGGACTTTGGTTCATTTCGTTCAATGTGGGTCTGATGAGCCTAGCTGGACATGTACTCAAATCTGGTTCCAGGCACATATGTTTAAACTTGACCACGGGGTCCAGTGCTATACAAGGGTGACAAAAGATGTCAGTGATACAGCTCGCCCACCCGAAGATGGCTCAACTGAAGTTAGGGTCCTTGAGGCATCGAATCTGCTACTGATATTCAATACCCGTCCGGCATGAATGCCAGACGGCCCAGTTAATGTCAGGCAAGTATTGAAGAGTAATAGCTATATCAAAAATAGAAATGAATGTAAAAAACGAAGTTATAACAATTTACACTATGGCAATACCTGTATTGACATATACATTTTGATATAAAAAAAAATAGACGTTAGCTGAAATAAATAAAAAAGATGGAAACTAAATTTACGAAATTGATAACCTGCTATAGTATGCATCAGCTTAGTAGAAAAAAGTCTTTACATCTTGAATGAAAATGATACGAAACGCTTAATCTAACTTCGATTGAACTATACCATCCCAATAGAATTGAATAAATACCTTGTAGTAAAAGAAACATACTCAATTATTAGAGAAAGCAATAAATTTTCTACTGAATGTGACCTCATGCAGGAAGAAATAAACAGAAAAGATAAACCAGAAGAGGCGGAAAAAGAACATCAGAAATAGTCAATGCGCAAAGACAAAATGAATTAATAAACGCCTAGGAGCAAAATGCCCTATATGAAAAAAGGTACAATGAATTGGAAATGCTGACATAAATAGAGTAAAAACTATTCGACAGCTGAAAAGAAATATTATGAAGTTGGAGACAGAGGGGTTAGTCATAGCAGCATAGGAATGGAGCTAAACATCTAGTAACTACCAGGCAACCATTATGTCGAGCGGTTTAAATCCAATACGTAAACAGTGATAATAATAACAACAACAACAACAACAACAACAACAACAACGAATCATTTTACCATTGTGTGTGTTTGCCCGATCCTTACACCAGTTGAATAAAAAGATATGTATCATAAAATGCTTCTATTTTGTGGATATTTGCTATGCAAACAGATTGAACAATGATGAACAAAGGAAGTATTGATCGGGAGTAAGTGAAACCACAAGACGATCCTATCTAATGGCCATTAGTGGTTTAAGAAAGCTGAGATAGTCGGGGGTCAGCCGGCAGGGGTGTTATCACAATAGAAATATATGCCATGTTCATAATGAAAAGTTGGAATAGACAAATAACGGAGGTAATAGAAGTGCCACGCAAGAGAAAATCTGAACACTTTGACAAAAGGAAACTTCCAAGTATTTGGGCATTTTAGAAGAGGACACCATCAAACAAGGTGAGATGAAAGAAAAATAGAAAAAGAGTAACCCTTAACGAACAAGGAAGCTTCTGGAAACCAAACTCAGAATCAGGAATTTCGTCAAAGGAATAAATACCATGTTAGAAACTCAGGTCATTCTTGAAATGGGCAAAGTATGAACCAAGACAAATGGACCGGAGGACAAGGAAGTTGATGCCCTTGCACAAAGCTTTCCGTCCAGGAGATGACATAGACATTCCATATGGGTCAGGTAAAGCAGAATGAAGTGGAATTTCTCACATTGAAGATAAAAGGGATGGTTTGGTTTCTTTGTTTAATGGCATATCAACCTTTGTAGGTCATTTAATGTCAACGCCATTCTCCTTGAAGAACAGTAGTGGTACTATTTAACCCATAGTTGGGAGGATAAGGGGGTTCATACCTTTCCCAACAGTATTTCCCCGAAAGTGAACGTAATAGCGCGACTGGAGTACGAACTCACTGACTACGAGTCCGCAGTCCGTCGCATTAACCATTACACCACGAGGAAACGCCCAAATATATGCATAAATACGAGTAATAATAGACTTCATTAAATAGAGTAGAGAAAGACTAAATGTAGTTGCCAGTTATAGCAGTGACAAGATAAACAGAAGAAAATAACTATGAAACAGCAATTGGAAGATAAGCAACTGTAAGAGTATTCCAAGAGACAAACAGGTGGATTCTCATATGAGAAAACCTGCACATGGCTACGAAAGGAAAATCTGATACAATTCTGATAGCCACCGACAACAATGCCATAAGGACCAATAATATTAAAGCGGAAATTAATAATTAGTTGCATAATTGAAAGTTTAGTTTCTCTGATGAATGAGAGAAAACCTTTAATCTCATAATAAGCAAATATAGCGAACTTGCGCAAAAGGATTATAAGACAAGATATGTCTGGGTAGGAAAGGTGATCTATTGGAAATTGTATCCGAAAATGACTTTTGACCATACTGCCAAATTGTAAATGTATGAACCAAATTCTCTACTGGAGAATGAAACTTTTACAAATCAAGGACTCTGGGAGACGATCTATTCACATAATCTTGGCCAGAAGAGCAGATGCTGTAATGATTAACTAAAACAAGAGAACTTGCCGAATTGTAGACTTTGCTGTTCCATTGGTTTACACAGTGAAAACCAAAGAAAGCAAAAAATAGACAAGGGCTGGGACTTTGCCAGGGAACCAAAAAAATATGTGAAACAAAGCAGTAACAGTAATGAGAAATGTGAGTGGAACACTTGGAAAGGCCCCGAATGATTAGAAAGGGAATATATATATATATATATATATATATATATATATATATATATATATATGTATATATATATATATATATATATATATATAAGAAACGAGTATAGCAGAAAGAGTGAAGAATGATGTTTTGTTAATGTTATTCAACAATACACCCATGAATGAAAGCAATAAACGAAAAGTGCTATTTACGAAGTAAAATACAATGTACAAAATTCTGCTGTTTGATATATTTTGTTGATCATCATTGCTACATTTACATGTAAGATAATTTGTTTATATCCATTTAGATCTGTATCTTCAAACTGATTTGCTTTATATATTCCAATCCTAAAATCCTTAGTTTATATAATTAAAAAATAGAACACAATATATTCTATAATTCAGCCCTGCTAATAAGATTCCTTTACCATTTGAAGATCAGTTAATTAACTGGTTCTCCTCTAATCATAAATGAACGCTTTGAATCGTCATACATTTTTCCATTGTTCATATATATATATATATATATATATATATATATATATATATATATATATATATATATATTAGAAGAAGAAGAAGAAGAAGAAGAAGAAGAAGAAGAAACACGCCAACTTGTAAATATAACTGTACATCTTTAAATATATGTTCACAATTGTAGACTTTTATTTTTAATTATTATCTCTAACATTCATTCTCTTCTCCATTACCTCTTTTTTTTATTCGCTGAATGACATTGTCAATTAGGTGTTATTATGGCCATAAATTATTTTAGATTCTTGTCTAATTTTACTGGCGTACACTGTTATTAGTGGTGAATGTTACTATACATATTTTTCAATGTATTTTCATTAGTTATTGTTTTGTGACAAAGATGTACCGAACAGTGAAATGTTTTATAAAAGAGAATGAATTACTATTGATTGCTTTGGAACAAACAACATTGTTCTCGCCTCAGTTCATCACGTATTTTCTATTCTGTGTATTTTATTATTTTTCTCGAAAATTGCGTAAAAAACATTTATCAAAAAATAAAGTTCGTAAATATATATTTATATTGGTGGGTCTGCAAAATAAATAGAACATTTCAAAAACTTATCATATATATCTATCTATATATATATATATATATATATATACAGAGAGAGAGAGAGAGAGAGAGAGAGAGAGAGAGTGAAAGAAAGTGAATCATGCTAAACTGAATTGCTTGAAATAGAAATGATTTGACATTTAAACTGCGTACTTATGCTAAACGGAATTGTTTAAAATGGTACTATTTTTGACATTGCAAGTGTACTTACGCTAAACAGAATTGATTGTGTAAAAATGAATTTGGCCTTAAATAACCTAGAAACGTCGATATCCGATAAAACCCCAAACGAACAATCCTGTTACTTAGTTTTGTAGTTGTGGAGGTGCCTGTTGTATAACGGTTATCGTCGTAGGAAATGGATACGGCAACACGAGTTCAAATCCTAGACCAGACTGATTGCATTTCACATAGAATTAATACTCTTTGGAAAGGTATGAATCCAATTATTTTCCTTCCGGCTATGGGTAAATAGTAGGACAGACTGGGTTCTTCAGCCTTGGTGAGGCAAATAGTCTAGTAGAAGGAAAACTGTGAATTCAAACCTGTTAAACTCCGCTTAAAAATTGACCTTGTGTCATATCCTGCTCGAGCAGGGGGGTTGGTAAATATAGTAGTTGTATAACCAAAGTGTCTTACTAAGGCTTTCGATTGCACCGGGTATGTCATTGTTATATCATCTTAAATGATCTTCATCATCATCAAGCATGGAGGTGCCCGTGGTGTAGCCGATATCGTCGTAGGAAATGGACACGGCGACACGAGTTCAAATCCTGGACGAGACTGATAGCATTTCATGTAGCACTAATACCCTTGGGAAAGGTATGAATCCAATTATTCTCCCTCCAGCTATGGGCAAATAGTAGGGCAGACTAGGTTCTTCAGCTTTGGTGAGGCAACTAGTCTAGGAGAAGGAAAACTCTGAATTCAAACCTGTTAAACTCCGCTTAAAAATTGACCTTGTGTCATATCCTGCCCGAGCGGAGGGGTTGGTAAATAGTATCATCATCAAGCATGGATCTCTCTAACTCTGAATTGCAGTTTTTGCAGGTCCTCTAGATTGCACTTAGTGTCAGTAGAGATTTGATAAAAATAATTTTTTGCAGGTCGGTCAAAACTGTTGTGTCCATGTTTATGAGTACATAAGAGAACGCTGCTTCTGAATCCGTTGTTACTTTACCAACAATTCTCAGCAAGCTGATCAATCAAACTTAACTATCTTGAATGATTTGAGAGAAAGGATATTTCTGGTCGTACAACAGATTCCAGGATGTTTTATCAAAACAGCACACAGTATCCTTCTGTTGCTCACATATAGCTTTTTCTTCAAGCCTTACTTTACTGTCCAAAAGGTGCAACCATATAGTACTACTAATACGTCGACAACTAGGAAGGATTACTGTTTTATTTTATTGTTCTATTCTTGTTTATAAGGGCATATCGACCACTGTACGTTACTTAATGCAAAAACCATATTTCCAGAACAGTAGTGGCACTATTTAACCCATATCTTAGAGGATAAGGGAGTTCATATTTTTTGAATGAATGTTATTTGTCCGAAAGTGAACATAATAGCGTGACTGGAATTCGAAAATAAAAAAAATATATATATATTATTATTATTCACTCATTAGAGCTTTTCACATCAGCGTTAGCCGATGGTTTTTCACTGGAGTCTGAGTGACAGCAAGTCTCCACAAGTCTCCAGGACTCTTCTTAGTATTCTGGCAGTTCTCAACAATGCTGTCGTTTGGATAGTCTCTACCCGTTATCAACTTCCAAGTCCTCCAGGCCTTTTGATAATCCTTTAGTTATTGTGCCAAAAGCACCAATCAAAATTGGCACAATCACAACTTTCATGTTCCGCAGCTTTTTCAATTCTCTAGCCCGGTCCAGGTACCTATCCTTTGCATATTCTTTCAGTTTTATTCTGTGGTCAGCTGGGACAGCAAAGTCGACAATTATTATAAGGTCTGGGTTTCTGGCCAAGATTAGATGATCCGTGTGTATGTCAAAGTCCCATTGGAGTTTATGTGTGTCATTTTCTAGGACAATTGCTGGGTTGTGCATATACCATTTCTTAGTATGGTCAAATTTAAATTTCTTGCACATCTCCCAGTGGATCACCTTGCCGACCAAGTCGTTTCTCGTTTTATACTCCTTCAGTGCTAATTTGCTGCATTCGCTTATTATGTGACTGATCATTTCGTCTCTGTCACAGCATCGTCCACATTTGATATTTTATTGAGTCTTGTCTATTCTCGCTTTGATATGATTGGTTCTGATGGCGTTGTCCTGTGTTATTATTATTATTATTATTATTATTATTATTATTATTATTATTATTATATAATAGCTCTTTCACAGAACTTGAGCAGTCTTCAAATTTTAACGCATTTGGTCTGCTAGAAACCCTCCAAGTGGAATAGTGACAAACATTCATTGCTGTGTTATATATATATATATATATATATATATATGTGTGTGTGTGTGTGTCTTTGTGTGTGTGTGTGTGTGTGTGTGTGTGTGTGTGTGTGTGTGTGTGTGTTATGGGTCCACCGAGAGAAACGTAGAGATACATCTATATATAAGATATATATATGAATTTCTGGAAATAATATAATATATATAAATGTGTGGGTATGTTTATATCTATGTTTGTATAGTTGTGGGGGGCTGCGCGCGTGTGAGTGTGTGCATGTGTGTGCGTCTGTATGTACATATACTTATGTGTGAGTATACGAACTCACGAAATGGCATGTATAATTTTACAGGTTGACATGTATTTATTGCATCAATTTTGCCCTGATATTTTTAATGGAAAATTTTTCCATCTATATGATTTATATCCATTACGGAATTAAGTATGCTCACAAGACATTAACCAAATATTGGTGTAAAGTTAATGCTTTCTTTTCATCTGCACGCTCTCGACATATAGCTCTACATACCTATGAACATTGTCATAGGTTTTCTATGCTTTTTAGCTGTATATTTTCTTCCTCTGCATAAGTAACATTGGTTATATGCATTTTTAATCATGTAAGTGTTATTGAATGTTTGTCTGTCTAAATATGATTCATTAACTGTTATTGTTTTCATGTACATTCGAGCTTAAACATACTTTTAAAAAAACCCAAAAAACAAGGTGTACTATTCATATGAATGATTATTCTAAAAATTCGTTGTTGAGAAGCAGAAAGCAGCGGTATAATAATTATTTTTTATAACACGCATGCATGAAAAACACTCACCTCGAAATTTCGACAACGAAATTCTAGAGAAAATAACTTCTTATTTATAATGCACTCTGACAGCTAGATTTTGGTGATGTTGCATTTGGTCAACTTTTATCGGTCAGTACTGATTATAAATAAGAATTCATATAATGCGGATTATTCTTTGAAAAGCACACTTTACATTGCATTTAGAACAAATGAAGATTAGCTCACA
The DNA here is from genome assembly GCA_963585895.1 of Sepioteuthis lessoniana. NCBI lineage: Eukaryota > Metazoa > Mollusca > Cephalopoda > Myopsida > Loliginidae > Sepioteuthis > Sepioteuthis lessoniana. The sequence goes on along the minus strand of CAUZXS010001049.1, from coordinate 40,865 downwards.
TCAGGAGGAAGAAAATAATAAACAATCACCTCTTCCAGAAAGAATGTAAAACTCAATCGTTTGAACAAAAGATAAAATTCACTATCGGATATCCTGTCCTAATGAGAAAAAAAAACGATAACTATGCAGTCATTAAGGGTTTTTGGACTATTGTCATCATCTTTATTGTTATTTCAACAACGTTTCGGCCAATATGTCCCCCGGCCTTCTTCAAGTGTTTGTCGAACTCAGGAAGCTACACGGAACTTCAAACTATGTCCTTTATTGAATCCACAGGAGTAATCTGTTCTAATTCTGTTAGCCATAACCGGGTGCAAGTGTAAAGTATTTCTGTTTTGTTACTCGCCTGTAGTCAGGATTGAACCTGCAACCACCAGCTGATTATCTCCTTAGAAGCTCAGTGAACCAAGGTCTCTAACCATTAAGCTATGTGTCCAGCAGGACATATAACGTAACATAGCTGGACACAGCCGAAACATTGTGGAAATAACAATAAAAGTGAAGAAATAGTCCGAAAACATTCAATGATAAAAAAAATCATCAAGCTTTATCTAAAAAATTCAGACAACTAATAAGAATTATTATTATTATTAATTATACAGTACTCGTGTATATTTATTCATCCTTTATTTTTGAACTGAAAAATCTGGAAAGAAAAAATAGAGCGCCTAATGCACAATTAACTGCGGTAAGTTGTTTTTTTTTCATATCAAAATCCCTAAAAGGTAACTGTTAAATACAAGATTAAGAAGATCGATCCTTTACAAATAACAAAATATACAAAGAAGAATAAATTTAAAAAGAGAAGAAAATATTGTGACAAGACAGAATATGGTTGGGTTGTTTAATGACATATCAAACTTTCGAGGTTATTTAGTGCCAAAATATAGTCAGGAAGATAAGGAGTTTCAATAACTTTCCTAAAGGTATTTGCCCGGACATGAACCAAATTGATTAACAGGGGTTTTAACTCGATTAAATCATAGTCACAAAAACATTACTTTAGCCGTTAACCCACGGGGAACCAAGTTGATATATGTATACCTCTATCAACCTAAATATGTTAATGTATATTCATTAATTTGAATAATCAGAGCGTGTCAAGATATCATGATTAACATCAAATTTTATCAGGAAAATTGTATCATCTTACTTGAGATTGATATCGTTTCCATTTCGAAAGAAACAGAACTGATCATATTCCGTAGAGTAAGAACTGCAAATCTATCGCTAAAAACTTGTATAGAATTTATTTATCTGAGAAGAATTCTACTCACAATAGATGTCTTATTATTATCCTCATGTGCTAGACGAGTGGAAATTTTATAAATATCGAGTGTTACTTGCACACAACGCTTACAGTATTTAAGATAAGACTTGGAAGAGTCAAGCGAAAAAAAAAAAAAGGACAAAAACATACCCAGAAGTTTTCATAATAAAATAAATATCTCGATATATGAATTGATTGTAAATGAATGCTAGCGCCAACGCAAACATACAAACACACAATATACACTCTTGTAAAAAGAAAAATAAGAAGAAGGGAAAAATAACAAGAGAGAAACAGCACCAGCAAAGACGAACATTTGTCACGGACAATTAACTCAAACTTAAAATTTGCTGACACAAATCCTGGAATTAAAAGAAAAGACCATAACCTTACCAAAACAGACACCACATTGTAAATCAAAGGGAACACAGGAACCAAACATTTCACTTCCTGAAGACAACATAAAACGCCAGAAACACGTGCTAAAGATGAAAAAATCTCAAAAGCAAATGCATTAGAGGACCAATGCATTTTAAAGCATATATATATATATATATATATATATATATATATATATATATATATATATATGGATGGAGGGAAATAGAAATACAGAGGAGGGGAGAGAGAGAGAGAAAGGGAGAAAAAGAGAGTGCATGTGATGTGTTCATCATATCTAACTATTTCTAGAGATTAACTTGAGGAAGATCGTCAATATGTGTGCAGAAATAAAAAGTTAGCATGAAAAATGTAATTTTATAAAGAAAAAATAAAAAAGTAAACCCGTCGCGAAATCCAAAGTCTGTTTTCATAAAGTGCTTAAACTAATATAAATTTAGATGGAAGAAAAATTTTCTTTATATCAATATTATAATTGTCTTGCTTAAGAAATTTTAAAATCGTAGAAAGTTACAGATTTTTCAGAATAGGGAGAAAAATAGTTATTTTTTAGAATGTTGAGACAGAAAAATGGAATAAAATTAAATAAAATGAAGAGAATAGAAATAAAAATTCATTTCCGAAAATATAAATCAATATTATGATAGAATGAAAAAAGAAATATAATAAAAATATGTTTAACGAACAGAAAAATATGTCGAACGATGAATGAAAGAAAATTTAAGAAATAGAGTCAAATAGAATATTGTAAAATCTATTGACATTTTTAGGCTCGTTTTCAGCTTACCTTTTATCTTTTTCTAAAAATTCGTCGTTTTTCAAACATACCTTTTTAGCTGTAAACTACTTATTTCCTTCGAATTTTATTCAGATGATAATGGCTGAGTTCATTTCTGAAATTATTTGATTTATATTAAGTACCAACAGAAACAGGAACATTTTCATTTAAGGCATTTTCCTGAAAGTTTTTTTATGCTACAAACGTCAGTAATATTCCAAAATAAAGTCAACAACAATCATCTGATCGATCTTCATATTAGAGAAGCAAATAATCTGAAAAGAAATTCAAATTATTATTTCTCTCACCATATATATATATATATATATATATATATATATATATATATATATATATATATATATATATAAACGAAAATAAACAATCATTGAGAAAGTGTTTAATATATCAAAAAGCGATGAAATACGGGCTTTTAGATAAATATAACAACTAAAATTAATTAATTATTTCTACATCTATTGAAGAATGCAAAGTGCTCGATCAAATAAACAAGTATTTGTAATGATGTCAGTAAACAGGTGAACGTTGACTTTCTGTAAAAAATGATAGCCAGCAGAACAATATAAAAAATAAAAGTAATTAGTTGACAACGGTAAGAAGACATTAGAAGAATAGTTTAATTACTGTGAGAAAAAAAAAAAATATATATATATATGTGTATATATATATATATATATATATATATATATATATATATATATATATATATATATATATATATACTAGATTTATTTATTTGATGACATGGAAGTTTGTCTGCGACCCCGGGGTTTCATGAAATTTTTACAAAACAACAAGCATCGGGCAGACAACAAAATGAAATGAATCGAGATTCGAAAAGTACAATCAAAAATCGTTGGGATTTTGTAGGAAACTTTTCGTCTGCTTCCGTGTGTGTGTGGGGGGGTTATATTTGCGTATTATTGTTTGTGTATGTTGAAGAAGTATATACTGCATCTATATGTGAAGGTACATGCGCAGGGTGTTGTTTTATATGTATTTATTATTATATAACAGCTCGGTCATAGATATCAAGCACTCTCCATATTATATTGCACTTGGTTCGGCATAAACCTACAAAGTGATTTTGTGACAACCAACACTGTTATATATATATATATATGAGGAATCATCAAACGTATGGAGAATGAATTTTATTCGAATGTATAAAATATAAAAATCTTGAGAACTATTCAGTAAGTTAGGAGCAATGTCATGTTGAAAAGCGTCTATGATTATTGCTTTGGAAAATGTTATGCTTAAACAAATATCTTAATCGATCCTCTACGAAATTTTACAAGTTTAATTTGATTTTAATCTTCTTCATTCTATAAACATATTAATTATTCTACCAATAACTTTCCGCTACCTGATTCATCAAATATGATTCTATGACACTGAATTATATTCTGGTACAAATGTTTGAGCTAAATCCATCAAAACTTTTCCTCATTTCTCCATAACAATTAATTTTCAAAATTGATGTTGTTTGGCATCTCTTTAAAAAATAATGATATCATTCACTCTTAATCAACAGATACCTTGTAATAAAACGTTTCGTTGTTTCAGGTTTTAGTTTTCCTTTATTAACTTTAGAAAGACACAAATTTATACAAAATCATTCAGATCAATTACTTAATCACGTAATAATATTTGGAAAAAAAGAATTATCTATATCATATCTGTTAATATTGTATACTAAACATTATTGTTGTATAATAAACATAATTGAATAACTTCTCAGGTGAAAAATTCAAGAAAGAAACAGTGAAACGTTGGTAAAAAAAGCTCTTTATTCTTGTGTGTAAATCAGATATTGATCACACCGAGGAATTCTTTCTTTGAAAACGTCTTCCAGGTTTCCCAAGATGTCATATCAAATGTATTAAAGTGAGTTCCTTCTATGTTCTTTTCTTTTTCTTTACTCAGAAGAGACTAATGCAATTTTCGTTGTTTTTCTCTTGTTCATTTAAAATTTAAGAGACAAACAAATAGGAAAGATACCTAAAACAAAAACAAAACACACAAAAAATAGAAATACATAAAGTTATTGCAGTTTTTGCCAATAATTAGATTTACATATGAAAAATAATATTATTCTCTGTCGTTTCAACTTCTGTTTTTTTTATTTTGTCTTTTACTAAAATGTGTCTCAAAATTATATTGACAAGCTTAAATTTACTAATGTCACCATTAATTAAGAATATGCACACCCGTTTTTCAAAAAAGTAGACAGACTCCAAAGATTAATATATATATATATATATATATATATATATATATATGTTCATCTTTATATATAAATATATATATATATATATATATATATATATATATATATATATATATATATATATATATATTATTCGTCATTCAGCAAAGTGTTCAATACACTAGGGAAAGATTAAAAAAAGAACGCTTGAAAAGCGAATTCGAATTTCCGTCAAGATTGCACTGATAAAAACTGAATAAAACGTTCCTGAAATTGAAATGATTCTGCGTTTCCACGAAGGTGCTTTTGGCGTTAAGGTTATCGTCAGATAAAATAAAATTGAAGACCCCAGCCCAAATCATGAACGAGAGTGGGTTCATTTTACTTTTCGTTATAGTGGTTAATAGTCGTGAAGACTGAGCCTTCTAGCTTTTATTTTGTGACGAATAGGGGAAAATGAAAATTCTGAATTAAACCAGCTATACTTCTCATAAAGAAATTAACATTCGTCACATCCTCTTCGTTGTGGTGAGGGTTAGATAAATTCATGCCTACTAATACGTTACTTTTCCCTTTATGACTGAATATTCAGATATATATATATATATATATATATATATATATATATATATATATCATCATGTCGTGCGGCCAGCACGGATATCCCTGACCCTCTCTCTCCACGTCTCCCTATCATTCATCGCCTCTGGCAGGTCTTCAGGGTTACATCCCGTATCATCACATAGCTGCTGTATGTATGTTCGAGCTAATCGTCCTGCTTTTGATTGGCCATATGCGGGGGTCCACAGGATTATATCACTTACGAGCTCATCCTTGCTTCTCAAGCAGTGTCCGGCATGTCTGGTTCGTCTAGCTTGGATATTTTTCATGATAGGTGGTAGGTGACTGTATAGTTGGTGCCTTGTGGGGTGTTACTGCCAGGAATTGTTCAATATTGCTCTCAACATTCTTGTATAATTGCCGTCAAGCTTCTTCTCCAGCCATTTAGTCAGCGTCCAAGTAGTGCATCCATATAGCAGTATCGATACGACCGCAACCTGGAAGAAACTGCGTTTCATTTTATCGATCAGGTTTGATTTCAATACGATCGAAAGCTTATAGCTGTCAATGCCTTCGTTAGCCGTGTGTCGATGGCTTTTTCGGTTGATGAGACGCTGCTTCCTAGGTAGGTGAATTTGTCAACCAGTTTCAGAGAGGTTCTGTCTAGTGTGGAGATGTCACCTTTCTGATTAAGGCACATAAATTCAGTTTTGTGTGCATTAATATTGAGTCTAATACCTGCAGCGGCTCGTTCCAAACTATGCAGTAGTGTTTCGGCTTGGTTGGGTGTATTCGCCAGTAGCATTATGTCATCGGCGTCGTCGGCGTCGATAATTGTTTTTGCGGGGTACCTTCTGTTCTTTTCTTTGTCAGTACAAAGCCGTTTTCCCTAATGTTATCGATCGATGTTCTAAGTACGTAGTCTAGACAGATGATAAAGAGGTATGAGGCTAGCGTGTCCCCTTGTAGTACTCCTGCTACAATGTCGAAGTATTCTGTGTCTCCATCCAGTGAACGCACTTTCACTTTGGAGTTTTGTAATATATATATATATATATATATATATATATATATATTTGAAAGACACACACACACACGCACACATACACACATACATATACGTATAAATTTGGTGATTCAAGTCGAGGATGATCCGAAGACTCCCTTTTCAATAACTACTACTCGGAGCTGTAGGGGAGGGCACTTTTTCTTTATCCGTATTGGTTCTCTTTACCAATGATACCTTTTAATTCAGTATGTTAAACAAGGAGGTATCAGGTATTATTTTTGCGTCTTTGGTATGACTCGACCTTAGACTGAACCCCGGTCCCCCAGGCCATCGGTGATCACTCTACTCGCTCAATGCGCAATAATTATAATTGAGTTCAATGCCATGCAAACCTGTCAAGGATTATTTAATACAAATATGTTAGGGAATCATTACCATTGTTCATTCATATTTACATTTTTCTTTAGTTCGTGAAAAGTTCTATAACGATGTTGCAGTCCAGCACGCTACCATGTATGCCACGAAACGTATGGAATGCTTCAGACTACTTTTAAACCATCTTACATGAATCGAGCATCAGTTTTTGGCATAACAGATTCAAGGAAAGCAGGGAATCTATGAGCGATGATGAGTGGTGTGGGAGGAGTTAGGAAGTCAATACACCAGAGTTGATTGGCCAAAGGTTTAGTGTTAGGGTTACTATTTTGACGTTTTAAGGAAGTTAGGAAAAGATTCCATCAGAAGAGGCCAGCACTCTTCAAATCGGGTCAGTGGTATTTCCACCGGGACAATACACCAGTCCACAACTCTATCCTTGTCACCGACTCTTTGACCAAGATGGGCCTCAAGACAGTTCCTCAGCGTCCCTATAGTCCAGACCTTGCTCCCTGTGACTTTGGTTATCCCCTAAGCTCAAAGGCTGTTGTTATGAGACAATTGATGAGATGAAAGAGGCTGTGACGAAGGTCATTGACACGCTCACACAAGATGACTTCCATTGGGCCTTCCAGATGTTCTTAGAACGGTACAACAAGTGCATTGCAGCCGTAGGAAATTACTTCGAAGTGGACTAGAGTTTCAGGTGTGTACTATCAATAAAAGTGCCCATACGAAAGAAGTCAGGAAACTTATCGTATGCACCTCGTAAGTTTCTTCTGGGATCCTGTGGGTGTGACATCGGGGTAAACACGTTTATTGTGTTCACTTTCGCACAAATAACCTTTGGAAAGGTACAGACACCTTTACGACCGCAGTTTTGTATTTAATATTACCACTTCTATAATGATGTATTTGGCATTGAATAACCCACGAAGGTTAACATGAATTTCAAAGCAAAGAAACCAAATAAAAAAGAGAATAAAAAACATCAAGATTACATGATTGATATATCAGTGCAACTCCGAAGATATAGAATATTGAATATTCTTCTTATTTAATATCCAATGGATAACACTCGATACAACTCGTGAAAAAGTTATAATTAAACCAAAGAAATATTACAGAGACATATTGTTGAAGTGTGTTGCCTCTTGATCTCCATTGGAAGCAACTCTTTTCGTCTTCAATCAAAAGTCATAAAAACTGGCATCAGTACTCGTTTGTGTCTGCGTCCTTTCCGATGATTTTATACGATGTAATTCTACTAAAACAGCACTTTTCTAACTTCTATCACATCATTTTTGTTCATACCTTTCTTTTTGTAAAATTTCAGTAACATTATTAATTCTCTTGCATCACTCTAAATATCCATTAGCTTTGCATTTCCATTACACTTTTCAAAAATAAATTTATGGTCGCTTAATATTTATTCGTTTGTCCATAGTCACCTTGTTTTTATTTAAATCCTTTTAGCTCAATGGTATTCCCTTTTATCTGTTCTCTACACATATCCGCTCAGTGTTTAATATTCGATCGCTTTCATTAGGACATTCACTAAACTTAGCTAAAGGCATTTTACCCAGACTTGGAAAATGCTGTTGGGAGATAGTGTTTAGCTAATACTTGAAGTGTGAAGGCATTGCCAGTCACGGAGACTTTTGCATTTGTAACTACGCTGTTAAAGGCGTATTTTAAATTCACCGTTTTGCATAAAAAATTTCAGAAGTTAAATATGCAAAAAAAATGTAAATCAGCATTTCTATCTCTAGTATAATCTATAAATCCTCGCACACACACGCACACACACACACACATATATATATATGTGTGTGTGTGTGTGCGAGGATTTATATATATATATATATATATATATATAATAAGCTCTGAATTTGATATTTTTTGGGTTTTATATCTCCTCTTCAGTAGTAGTGGCGTGAAGTATTTTCTGCCAAATTTTTCTCATTTGAAATATATATATATATATATATATATATATATATATGTAGTCATCCACAGACAGATCTGTTTCGTTCTATCAGAACTCATCAGTGTGGCTAGATAGTATCTTCCCGTAGATGGGATCGAAACCCGGGTGATTCAAACGCCAAGCCAAAGCTTCTAATCATTCAGCCACGAGGAGATATTAGCTGCGAAGTAAATTTTAAACGGTTATGAATCACAATTACTATGGTTCACATACATCCGCTCAACGGTATATATATATATATATATATATATATATATATATATATATATATATATATATATATATGTGTGTGTGTGTGTGTGTGTGTGTGTGTGTGTGTGTGTGTGTGATTAAGCAGACTAACGGGAATCTTATCTATTTATCTATTTATCGAAATAATCAAAAGCCCATAGGAGGGAACCTTTCGTTCGATGCGTTTACAACAAAAACACGGTAATAGTTAAAAAGCTAATATTTTTAATCACACTGTGCTGTTGGACTTTTTTTAAAAAAAAAGCGTTAATTCCCACGATTCCCTCCCCATTCTTCCAATGTCAACGTATATCGAATTGACTTCTGTGCGCCCCCCAAATTTGGACAGTATAACCTGATAGCTACCGCCTCAAGAAAGGCAATATGTTAAATACACCTAACCTTCTACACGACAGATAAACAGTCTTCCGAATAACTAGTCCAACATATATAATGATCGACCAAGTAGTTGCCAATGGCTGACACTTGTACCTGAGAAAAAACAAATGTAGAGTTTTCAGGCCATTTTGTTCGTTTGTTTGGGTTTATGGCATATCGACTTTTATAGGTTATTCAATGTCAAATCTATTTTTATACACATAAACAGGTTTTATTCAGACAATTAAGTTTAGCATAAGAACATAGTTTAGTTGTCAAAATATTTCTATTTCTATTTCAAGCAATTTAGTTTAGTCAAACAGTTCTAATTCAAACAATTCAATAAAGTATAAATATAGTTCTTGTTTACACAATTACATGTCAAAAGAGTTCTCTTTCAATCAATTCATTTTAGCATAAGTACGCAGTTTAAATGTTAAAACAGTTCGATTTTAAACAATTTCGTGTAGCATACGTACACAATTTATTTCATTTGACCCATAGATAGGACTCTATTAGTTGCTACCACTCCAGGACAGAATGAACCTGTGAGCGACTGCAATAAAGGGGTACACCGAATTTTCCAAAAATCTAGTATTGCTGGAACCTCACCATCAGATTGATTATTATCATATCCATGACACTCGTTGGGGGTGTATTACCACTCTGCAAAGAAGTAGTCGGTGTATTTTACAGCCCAAGCTGACTGGGCAAGAAGCCGTCTAAATAATTCCTGAAGGATGTGCTGCTTAATTTCCAGTCTTTGAATTGTCCTACCTATACCGTCAGTATCCCACTGACATTTAAATTTATAAAATATCATATATCGTTGCTGTATAGGCAAGACGTCATTTTGGGAAGACTGATATACAGATCTTGTGGTGTGGATGGTTCTCACTTTAACAGAGATAATTCAGCAAATCTCCAACCCATAGATTTTATCAGCAAAATACTGGCTGATAGCCTCAAAAATTATATATGCAGGATTAATTATTTTGATGACTGTTTATGTTTCTTGTACAAGGCTAAGTCTAAAAAACATCTTGTCTTTTTAGAGTTTATAGCAATTACTCTACAATGGCCAAACTTGTACAGATAGAGAAGACAAATCAATATATTTTGACCGTTTTGGGAATTGGTTGGGAATCAGCTGAGTTGATTTTTTTAACCCCTCAGTTGACCAACGTGATTTAAAATATTACTTTCTAAACTATTCCGTTTTTTTTTAAATCGCGCCGGACGAATGGTTCCCTCCAATTTGTTTTTTTATTATTTCAAGAGAAAAATAATATTAATTCTCTTATTTTTTCTAATGGTAAAACTTCATACAATATATATATATATATATATATATGTCATCGTAGATATGGGTTAAATTGTACCATAACTTTTCTTCTAGAAGGATGGCTTTGGCATTAAATAACCTACGAAGGTTGATATGCCATAAAATAAAGAAACTAAACCACACACACACACACACACACACACACGCATACACACATGTATATATATATATATATATATATATATATATATATATATACATGTATATATTAAATAATAGCGTATTGGATTGCGAGGCATATTTCGAGGGTGGGACCTCCGATAACCGAATTGTCACGGGAAGCATAAGACTGAGCCTACGAAAGTATCCTGGCCGAACAACAACCACCGTACACAATGACTGGTACCTAATTAACAACAGAAGAACTCTATTCAGAACTAAGAAAAATTCAAAATAGGAAAGCAGAAGAACTTGATGAAATATCCCCAGAAGTATGGAAGACCAGCGAATTAGACGCCATATAGCTCTGGTATTGAAACGCCGTATATAATCAAAATACAATAGACAGATAAACAATGGGATGCACCCACCCCTTCCCTAAGAAGGATGACCTAGGATTTGCCAAGAACTACTGAAGTATAACCCTTACATTCATAGCGGTAAAGATCTACAACCATAATGGCTTTCGGTGAAATCGATCCACGACTTTACAAATATTAACTATCCGTCGAATTCGAGGAGGTGTACGTGCAAAAAACCTAGAGGCAATAGTGTTATTTGTCAACTTCTCCAAGTCCTTTGACTCCATGCACAGAGGAAAGATGGAACAAATGCTACTCGCCTATGGCCTACCCAAAGGAACCGTCGCAGCCTAAAGATGCTATTTAAAAACACATAAAAAAAAGTAATTGTCGGCTACCAGAGTGGAGATACAAACTACTTCAATATAGTAGCAGGTTTGCCGCAAGGAGAGACATTAGCCCCATATTTCTTAATCATAAGTCTAGACTAAGTGCTTAGAACGTCTATTGATAAAATGAAAGATAACGGCTTCAAGCTGGCAAAGGAAAGAAACTGAATATACCTCACACAAACAGTTACGGACGCAGACTACACCAGTGACATGGCACTTCTAGCAAATACACTCGCCCAAGCCGAAACCCTGCTACATAGTCTGGAACGAGCAGCAACTGGCATAGACCTCTATGACAACGCAGGCAAGACGGAATACATGTGCTTTAATGAAAGAGGTGACATCACACTAAATGGTAATTCACTTAAACTAGTTGACATGTTTACCTATTTCGGAAGCAGTGTCTCATTAACCGAGACAGACAGCTACACGCGACTAGCAAAGACATGGGCAGCTACAATAGGATATGGGCCATATGTAAGTCAGAACTGAACGATAAAATAAAACGCAGTTTCTTTCAAGCAGCGGTCATGTCGATACTGCTATATGGATGCACAACATGGACACTAACTAAACGTATAGAGAAAAGGCTGGACAAAAATTACCTTAGAATGCTGCTAGCAATAATGAACAAATCCTGGAAGCAGCACCCCACAAAGTAGTAGCTGTACAGCCACTTACCACCCATCATGAAAACAATCGAAATTTGACGAACCAGACATGCGGGACATTTGTGGAGAAGTGGAGACGAGCTTATAAGTGACATACTCCTGTGGACTCCTTTACATGGACGAATAAAGGCAGGGTGACCAGCTAGAACATATATACAACAGCTCTGTGCCGATAGAGGATGTAGACTTCAAGACCTACCGGGAGTGATTAACGATATATATATATATATATATATATATATATATATATATAAGGATGTTTGATTGGTATTTTAAGTTGTCTAAGATCTATTGGGTTTATTTTTGGATCATCCAGATCCTTGCAATATGCCTTATCTGCATATTTTCATTGATACATGCATATTTTCATTGATACATGAATCAAACAGAAGAAAGTAGTTGATGTTTGCGTGTCCACGAGTTGGATATTTTGGCATTTGGTCAAATTCTTTTTCGTTTTGAAACTCCAGATAACACCGTCAGAATATTTCAAACAATCTATTTATTTTCCTTTTTCTTCGAAAACTGTTTTTTTTTACGCTTTTTCCCGCCGTTCATTATAGAGGAAGTTGTCAAATTTAAACTGAGGGTATAGATGGATTGATAGATTGCATGCAGATCAAATCTCATCTTATAATACGAACAATGTCTACATTTTATTACTGCGTCCTGCAATTCCTATTTTTTCCCCGTATCTTTGCGACTCCGAAATTGTTTTAATCATTGATCGATTCATTGACTTAACCTATGTTTAAAGTCATTTTTAAAAAATAACTATTAGGTTTTGTTCTTCCAAAAATGTCAAGCCCAGTGTTGCATATAATCTTGCGTAGAATCGTTCAACTCATTATAATAAGTATATCGGCATTAGGAAGGAAGTTTGACTTTAAAACTTTTCAAGTTCTTCAAATACAAATAATATAATGGTATATCTAAAAACGTAAGGATACGAAAACACAGGGATACACCAAAGACCATGCTTGAAAATCATCGATTCCTTTCAACATTAGAAAGATAATTATTTAAATTAGAAGAAATACAATAATATATCAATTAGAACATTAGAAATGGTAGTTTGTGTTTTTGTATTTTGTATTTTTAAACATCCATTGTTGACTTAACATCACTAATATCACACCTCATGGCCCTGAGGATTGTTCAGTCGAACCGAAACGCTATATTGTCGACTTCACAATAAATCTCTCCTTCCACTTGGATTACCTTGTTAACGTTTTTTCTACATATTGTCGGATTACAATCCTTTATTTACTTTCAAATGGTAGTTTAAATTAGAATTAATACAGTGACAGATTTTAGAACATAAGAAATGGGATAGTTTATATTGAAAGTAAAGCAATGATAGATGTTTTCAGAACATTGGAAATATACTAGTTTAAATTAGAATTAATAAAACTATAGATTTCTTCGAACATTAAAAGCGTGATAATTTCTGTTGCAGAAGAAGTAGAATTATAATTTCTTAGAGCATTAGAGGTATAATAGTTCAAATTAGAAGTAATAAAATCATCGAATCAGTTGAAAATTTGAAACATGATAGTTTAAAATAAATGTAATAGAAATATATATTGAAAATGAATTCAACAATGTTTAGGTTTCAGCAGGCCTATTTTGATACAGCTCATTCTCTGTTCTATTAAGATATCAACGATATAGAATACTGCATGCGAAGTGAATTTATCATGTATCTCATTTCATCTATTTTTGTGCCTGAGTAAATGAAACTGCCCCAGCAGTTAAAATTCAGTGTAAACCTGAGATAGTCTTGTGCCATATATGTATACTTTACTATTATCTTGATATTCTTAGTCCATTTGTTAGGTTCCGGCTTTTGGTAAAAACATTTGAGACGTATGTGAATGTTTTTGGAATGAATGCAGTCGATGGAATAGAAAAGTTCAGTATCTTTTCAGCTGCTTATCGCGACAAGCACCTGCTTACGTTCTTTGTTCAGTCATTCATTCAGCCATTTATTCTTGAAAATAAAAGCATTCAAAAAAATCAATAATAATAATAATAATAATAATAATGAAGAGTAAGAGAGGCTGGAGGAGGATTGGGGTGGGAGGGGAACTCATAAGCTGTAATAACATCAACAGCAGTATTGAGGGAGGTGCCCGTGGTGTAGTCGTTATCGTCGTAGGAATTGGACACGGCGACACGAGTTCAAATCCTGGACGAGGCTGATTGCATTTCCCATAGCACTAATACCCTTGGGAAAGGTATGAATCCAATTATTCTCCCTCCAGCTATGGGTAAATAGTAGGACAGACTAGGTTCTTCAGCCTTGGTTAGGCAACTAGTCTAGGAGAAGGAAAACTCTGAATTCAAACCTGTTAAACTCCGCTTAAAAACTGACCTTGTGTCATATCCTGACCGAGCGGAGGGGTTGGGTAAATAGTATCAACAGCAGCATTGATAGGAATGATAATTAAATACTCAACATTTAAAACTACGACATAAGCAACGCTACTACCTCTACTACTACAACTAAAATTATAATTACTACTACAATTGCTGCTGCTGCTGCTGCTTGACCATGCCGACAAATGGTATATGCACAACCCAGCACCTGTCCTAGAAAATGACACGCACAAACTCCTGTGAGACTTTGATATACAAACGCCCCAAAGACTATAAAGAGTATAATGTACTCCGGTCGAATAAAAACAATTATGTAGGTTCAATTGTTTATTTTACGGAAAAATAAGTATTTGTTTACTCAATTCTATGGTTTTATTTGCTACTACTACTACTACTACTACTACTACTACTACTACTAATAATAATAATAATAATAATAATAATAGCAACAATACAACCCAGCACTTGTCCTAGAAAATGACACGCACAAACTCCTGTGGGCCTTTGATATATTAACGAATCACCTAATTTCGGCCCGAAGACTTATAATAATCAACAACAACAAAAAAAAAAAAAGAAGAAAATCTGCAAAATTGTCGACTTTTCTGTCCCGGCGGACCACAGAATAAAACTGAAAGAATGTGAAAAGAGAGATAAGTACCTCGACTTTGCTAGAGAACTGAAAAAAACAAAAAAAAACTATGGAACATGAAGGTGACAATTATACCAATTGTGATTGGTGCTTTTGGCACGCTAACTAAAGGATTATTAAAGGGCCTGGAAGATTTAGAAGTTGGCAACCGTATGGAGACCATCCAAACAACAGCATTACTGAAAACTCTCAGAATACTGAGAAGAGTCCTGGAGACTTGAGGAGACTTGCTGCCACTCAATCTCCAGTGAAAACCATCAGCTTATGCTGATGTGAAAAACTCTAATGAATAATAATAATAATAATAATAATAATAATAATAAAATAATAATACGAAGAAGAAGAAGAAGAAGAAGAAGAAGAAGAAGAAGAAGAAGAAGAAGAAGAAGAAGAAG
The DNA here is from genome assembly GCA_963585895.1 of Sepioteuthis lessoniana. Classification (NCBI taxonomy): domain Eukaryota; kingdom Metazoa; phylum Mollusca; class Cephalopoda; order Myopsida; family Loliginidae; genus Sepioteuthis; species Sepioteuthis lessoniana. Next base: position 25,343 of record CAUZXS010001049.1, on the reverse strand, counting down.
AAGAAGAAATAGACAGCTGTAATAACATTGTCGACCTCATTTGGAAGAATGATGGCTTCATTAACATTTCCGACAGTAACAAAGAATAAAAAAAGTAACATCGGCAATAGTACAACCACAACAACTGCAACTACAAATATTACTTCTTACAAACTCCTCTGGCATTCTGAGATCAAAACGAATCACCAGATCTCTGTCAGACGACCAGACCTAGTAATAATCAAGAAGGTAAAAAAAAAGATCTTGCCGAATTGTGGACTTTGCTGTTCCGGTTGACTACAGAGTATCGTTGAAAGAAAGTGAAAAGAAGGATAAGAACCAGGACTTTGGTATGGAATTGAAAAGATGTGTGGAGCATGAAAGTGACGGTGATACCAATTGTGATTGGTACTCTTGATACAGTCATCAAAAGATTGGTATAAAGACTTAATGACTTGGAAATAAGAGGGTGAGTGGCGGCCATCCAGACTAATGTTTTATTAAGATCGACCATAATACTGAGAAGTGTCCTGGATGATTGAGAATACTTGCTGTCACTGAAACTCCAGTGAGAAACGATCGGCTAACGCTGATGCGAAAAACTCGACAAGAAGTAAATAATAATGATAATAAATTGGTATGACATGGACAGGGAATTATGCAAATGATCAGTATTTCACCAAGTAAAAACGACATTGTAAAAAAACAGTTTCTGTTATAATCCAAAAAATAAAAATAAAATAAAAAAAAGCAGAATAGCATAATCTGGCATATTGACTTCCAGACAAAGCATCCCATCTGATGTAACAAGAAAAAGGGACCTCCTCAGGTGTAGAAGTGTTTAGTTAAAAATAAATAAAATGTAGAAAACTGTGAACTACTGGCTACCGCAGTTCTAATAATATCGAAAACAACTGGATCCATGCCAGAAATATGAGCAACGAGGCTTAACAAATTAGATATTCAAGAATGAACTATACAGACTTTGCAACCACAGTAGTTTAGGGGTCTGTGAGGTTAATGAGAAAAGTGTAGGAGATTTTACTGTCACTCAATCTGCAGCGAATAAACAGCAGATAACTTACGAGAAGTTACCACAAAATAATAATAATAATAATAATAATAATAATAATAATAATAATAATAATAATAATAATTTTTTCTATTTATACTTAAGTGCAGTAGAACAAACAAAAGCAATACCATACAAGTATGTGTAGGTGTAGAGGTTGATACACATAGAACTGCGCAAATGTTTAACAAAGCTGATCAACAGTATATACAAAAAACAGAATCTGCCTTAGATAATTGTACGCTTACAATTCACCAACAAAGAGTAAAAAGCTGTCACCAAATTCGTACCAGTAAATCTGACCAAAATATAGTGTTAGCTGTTGGTTTTCCATTGGGGTTTGAGTGAAAAAAAAGTCTCCTCAAGTGTCCAGGACTCTTGTCAGTATCCTGGCCGATCTCAGTGATGTTGTAGTTTGGACAGTGTCTCCCCGTCCCATTATTTCCAAATCCTCCAATCCTTACACCAAACTTCGATGATTGTACCAAAGCACCAATTACAATTAGTAGAATCGTCAGATACAAGTTCCACAGTTTTTTCTAGCTGGGTCGATGTACTTATTCCTCTTTTTGCAATTTTGCAATTTTATTCTGTGGTCTGCCGGGACAGCAAATTCCACAATCCAGCAAATTCTCTCTTTTTTATGGATGATTATAAGATCTGGTTGTCTGGCAGAGATTATTATCATTATTGTTACTTACACATTGAGAGTTTTTCACATCAGCGATAGCTGATGGTTTTTCACGGGTGTTTGAGTGACGGCAAGTCTCCTCAAGTCTCCCGGACTCTTATCACTATTCTAGTCGTTCGCAATAATGCTGTAGTTTGGTATCTATTCGTCCTCCAGTCCCTTTAATAATCCTTTGGTGATAGTACGAAAAGCACCAATCACGATTAGAATAGTTGTCATCTGCATGTTCCATATTTTTTTTCAATTCCATATCAAGGTCGAAGTACTTATCCTTTTCTTTCCTTCAGTTTTATTCTGTGGTCAGCCGGGAGAGCGAAGTCTGATGTGAAAAACTCTAAAGGCGTGAGCGATTTTACCAATTGTAATTAGTAAATTCAGCAAGGAGTTGATACAAGGGCTGGAGGACTTAGAAATAACAGGATGAGTGGAGACCATCCAAACTTCTACGTTGTTGAGATCGGACAGAATACTGAGAAGAGTCCAGGAGACTTGTTGTCGCTCAAATTCTGGTAAAAGACCATTAGGTAACGCTGATGTGAAAAACTCTCAAGAAGTAACTATAATGATAATAATAACTTATTAAATGCAATAACGGGGAAACAAATACAGGCACAAACATATGTGTGCGCACACATACAAAGGCTGACGCACACACAAACACACACACATACACACACATTTTTATATGAATATATAATCGCAGTAACAATTATATGAGAGAAGTTGTATATTTATTAATAAATGTTGAAAGCCTTAGCTGCAATTATATTAAATCAAAATCTTCTTTATAGATTTTTCTCAGTTCTAAGAGGTTTTCTTTCTTTTTCCTCCCATCCGACGTATATATTTAAAAAATATTTTTTACAGAAGCATTTTCGTTGTTTTGTCGTTCGTAATATAAAGAATTTTACAAAAATTAAAAAAAAACAACAACAGTTAAACACATCTGTTTTAAGAAACTTTGTTGTTCAGACAATTTCATTTCTCTAAACAAAAAATCTTATAAAACAGCGCCCAGTTTTGTGATATATTCCAAACAAAATTAAAATAACACATTGACCTGGAATTTTTTTTCTACTTTAATGAATAGGCTTGAGTAGAAAATACAGAAAGTATATTTTTCTTCCCCTTCGTCTACACTTATCTATACTAGACACAAACCTTTTTTCTTTATTGCCTTTTCTTGTATATTGACCTCCGACCCCGCCAAACATGTCATTCCAAAGACGGCGGAAGTGCATATTCCATTGGCGTAGGCGAGCTTGGCTAACAATATGGAACAGGGTTAAAATCCCACGGTACAGTCACAAACTGATGCCCCGGAAGAGAGTGACCTGTGAACTGCATGACAGTTATTTCCGCTTGATGACGATCAAATAAGCCATTCCAAAGACACGGAAGTGCATATTCCGATGGCCAGTTATGGGGAGACATTGAGTGGGTTATTGAACTATTATATAACTAGATGAAAACAGGAAGTCAGAGTTTTAGAGAGAAGGTGTGGTAGAGAAAGCCAGAAACCAGCAGAGAGTTGGGCCCCCGGGCCTATGGTTGAGCAACCATGGAGAACGGGAAAGAAACGCTGATGGCAATAAAAGTGAGGAGGTCAATATGTTGCAGTTCTGTTCGGTCTCCGACTCCCTCTCACACAAAAACCTTTCAGATAAAGTGAGAGGTATATCTTTCTAGGAACCGTGTCGCTCGTCGTCTTTATTATTGTGTCGTTATGATTTTGCCTGCATGCATATGTAGATGTATATGTATTATGTGTTTGTATAATTGGTCATGTATGTGGCTATACAACACCTTTACTTATATTGTTTTTTTTTTTAATTTTGTTTGTACATATTTTTAAGTCGAAAATTCATTAACGCATTTCATTTCGTATATACTATTAATTCTCGGCGAAAATAGTCGAACTTTTTTAGCGATGCGTTCGAGAAAAGGTGAAAAAAGATTTCGAATGTGGATTTTTGTTGGAGGCTGAATATCTTTACAAATAAACTAATCTGCGTTTGTGCCAAACTATCGGAAACTGATAGATATATATGGAGAAATGGTAGATTTTGATGAATCTGACAAGATGATAAAAATGTTGAAAATTAGATAAATCAAACACTTCTAACGGAATTAATGGCGATATCTAGTTCTTTCCGTTGTAATAGTTTGAGTTATCCATTTTCCCACTTATTCTATATATATATATATATATATATATATATATATATATATATATATATATATATATATATATATATATATATATATATATATATATATATATATATATATCTTGTTCCTTCCTACTGTTATGATCTTTGAATAGATTTTTGATTCGCTGCGCACCGCAGATGCGTATAACTTTTTGAACGAACTTTATATATATATATGTATATGTATATATATATACATGTGTGTGTGTGAGCGCGTGTGTGTTTGTGTTTGTGTTGGCCAACCCCACTCTACACAGTATCAGGATGTAACACAGTGTCCTAAGATGATAGCCGTTTGACAGCAAGTGAGTTATATATATATATATATATATATATATATATATATATATATATTCAACTGGTGGGTAAATTTTCGCCTCTGGTCCAGAACACTGGGGTTCAATCCCAGGTCAGATCACACCTAAGACTCAAAAAATGATACTTGAGGCCCCTATTCTTAATACTCCGCAATATAAGGAAGGTATCAAAGATAAAGTAGAACAAACCTGGGAAAAAAATTAGCGTTCTCTTCTATACCTCAGTGTTGTCGTTATTGAAAAGGGAGCATTCGAGTGACCATCGACCATGTTAGCCAACTTTCATTTATATATATATATATATATATATATATATATATATATATATATATATATATATATATATATATAATTAGCACCAACAGCGTTTCCTTAGTGTCTATTATCAGAACATTTCAGGAGAAAGACGAAGATAAGAACCGACTTTTAATATTTTTTTTGTTATAAATTTCAGATTTTTTTCAACGGAATTAAATTTCAGATTTTTTTCAGCGGAATTTTGACTTACTGTTGGCCTGGAATGAGGGACAACTAAAGTGATTACATTTTTCGTGATGATATTTAAATCGATTTATCTCGCATATAATTTTATATACTCTTTGCTAAAACGTATTTACTTTCCTTAGACCCTAATACTAATGGAAATATAAAATTGAATCACCCTTAATGTCAATGCTAATTTTAAAATTTAGAAAGTATATATATGCTATAAATCCTGATAAGATTTTCAAGTCTTCAGCCATATTGTATGAATTTTTTTAAATGCAGGAAACAGTCTCTTCTCTACCCAGCAATGGATGAATATTAGTATAGACGTAAGTTCTTGAGGCCTGTTACAGCACCCTGACTTGAAACCATCAGCACTCAGCTAAATATAGAACTTGAGTTATATTCATCACATAAAGAGTTTTGAAAAATATTTGGGCCTTGCATATTACTTTTAAACGGGCAATCGGCCTAATGAGTAGAGTGTTCGCCAATGGGCTGAGAGACTGGGGTTCAGTTCCAGTTCGCGTCATACCAAGGACTTTAAAAATTGTTCTTGATACCTCCTTGCTTAACACTCAGCAATATAAGATACGTGTCAAGGGTAAAGTGGAACAATCCAGGGAAAGGAGTAGCGTCCTCCCCTACACCTCGGTGTAGTAGTTGTTGAAAAAGGAGCCTTCGGGTCACCCTCGACTACGGTCACCAACTTACTATTTATATTCTTACGAACCATTGCCGTAATAAGTAGAATGTTCGCCAATGGTCCAGGATACCGGCGTTCAATCCCAGGTTGAGTCATACCAAAGACTCAAAAAATGTTATTTGATGCCGCCTGACTTAACATTCAGCATTATAGGGTGGGGATCGAGGGTAAATTGGAGCAATCCAGGGAATGGAGTAGCGCCCTCCCTTAGACCTCGGTGTGGTAGCTATAGAAAAGGAACCTTTGGCTTATCCTCGACTAAGGTCGTCAAATTCACTTACTTTTATATACCTAGTAAAATGGTAAACCTCTTCAAAATCATGGGTTATCTCCGTATGATTGTCAGCTGCATTTGATGGTAAGACTACAATTCTGGATCTCAGTAAAGTTTGGAGAATTTCTTTATTAGCATTACTTCCCGGTCGACTCTACACCGCTCTGGTTGTACCTGTTATGATACAATCCAAGGGACGAATAAATCTATCTAAAATTATTCGTATTCGATAGGACCGTGTGCAACATCCATTACCAAAACCCATTTTAGGAAATAACAACAAAAAATGTATATATTAACGTACATTCAACGTGACCTTAAAACCTTTAGTAATAACATAATCCAAGACAAATTGACAAGCTGTTAAAATCAATCAAATCCATCAATCAGGATATAAACAGTGATTAACTCATTAAAACTTTGCTTTGGTTTTCTGGATGACAATCTATATTTAAATCCATCTATTTAGTTTATAATTTTGAGAATAACAATGCAGCCAGGCAATGCAACAAGGTGTCAATGCTTGAAATATTGACGCAGTATAATCTCGCTATGTAGCACTTAAAATTTCACTTGGCAATCTGCCTATAGAAGCTCGGGTGTGCAAATATTTGCCCCGTGGTGATAAATGATGAAAGATTTCCGAACAGCTCGAAATGAGTCTTTCCGCAGAAGAGAAAAAAAAAAACTATATTAGGAAATGAGAATAAGGAAGGTGATTCTCCCGAAAGTTTCAACAAGAATAATGTACACATTTTTTTTTTCCAGTTTTCCCCATTTCCTAGATTTCATCACGTCACATTTCCTCTGACTCTTCTAAATGTTTTTTTTTTAATTTTATTTTTTTTATAGAAAATACATTTTAGATAAAGGCATTGTCAATTAAGCAGAGTGTATGTGTACGCTAGAATCGCTTGTTTGAAATCACTTTCATTAATCAATCAAGGTATCATTAAACCTCTCAACAATGATAATGACAACAGAGTTGTCGCTGAAATAAACTCATGAAACTTTAGCGCCTTCTGATTCATAGGTTAGGGTTATTGCTCATTTGATGATAACTCTAGAATGGAGTAATCATTAAAATAAAAGCTACAGTTGATTTTTTCATTCGCAATTCTTTTTTTAATCTCACTCTTATATACTAGTTTCATTTAGTTCTCATTCTTTGCTTATTCATATGACTGGCCTATTTTTCTCATGTTATTCTTTTTTTTTTTGTTTAATGTAATTATTTCAGCTCTTTTCGTTTATTCATTTTCCTTCTTTTCGACATTTTTTTAAAACTCTACATTTTTGTTGATTGAATCTTCCGGTTTTCTTAGATAATTGCTTTACAGTTTCTTTCTGGATTTACCATTTTCTAATTTTCATTGCTATTGTTCCTTTAGATAATTTCTTACGTACATTTCTTCATTATTTATTTGCATATATTAGTGCAACACGCACCCCACCGTATATATATATATATATATATATATGTATATATATATATATATATATATATATATATACATATATATATATATATATATATATATATATATATATATATATCCTAACGTGCATAGGTAAAATATATATGTAAATAAAAACGAAAAAAGCAAATAATCTATCTTACTATCGCTCAGTCTATCTCAATCCGTTCATCCATTCATCTCTCTCTCTCTCTCTCTCTCTCTCTATATATATATATATATATATATATATATATATATATATATGTGTGTATGTGTGTATGTGTGTGTGTGTGTGTGTGTGTGTGTGTGATGCTTTTTGTCTTAGATGCATATATATTAACGTATATGTAGCCGGATTGATGAACGAATTTAGATAAAGAAATAAATTCTTTGATTCCCTCTTTTTTACGTGCATATGTTTTAACGTATATATATATATATATATATATAGAGAGAGAGAGAGAGAGAGATTTATGTATATAATGCATATAATCTTTCTCTCTCTCTCTCTCTCTCTCTCTATATATATATATATATATATATATATGAGATTTCTTATACTCTCTTTATATGTATTTGTATAAATAGCAGTGGCGTAATGGCTAAAATGGTGGACAGTGATATTGTAGAATTCGGAGTTGGAAATTCTTTCCCATGATTACTTTCATTACAAGACAAATACTTTTGCAAAGGCATAAACCTTCTTTTCTCCTTAGGAATTGGTGAGATATTGTCACTATAGTTTTTCTTTAAGGTTAGTCATAACATTTAATAACCCACGCTAGTTTATATACTATTTAAGAGAAAGAATTGTATTTGTGGGAAAGATAAATGGATTTAGAGATATTCTCTCATTCTTTCAAATGTTATTCCTTTTTCTTGCTATCATCTTTTAAATAACGACCGCTATATTATACATTCTTACCTCTCTCTTTATTTTCTTATATTTTTATCTATTTCTTTCCAACTTTTTGTCCTTACATTTTTTTTTCTTTCTTTAAATACATACATTTTTCTTCTTTATAATTTCCCGCTATATTTTTCTTAAGTATGTTTATCAGTTCCTTTAATCTAATCCTTTCGTTCTATTCTATGTCTTTCTATCCATCTTTCTTTCCGTCCTTGTAAATGTTTTTCTCTCAGTTTTCTCATTTTGTTTTTATTTTCTCAAATAACCATAGCAACACCTGCATGTTAACAGCTGAAAAGATTTTTCGCTAGTGAATCTGAAATCTACTTTGCGGATCTTGAGTTACTTATAGTTTAAGACAATCTTTTCGCTTTGAGATTGCTGCGTGACGATAACAAAACAAAACCGAAAAAAAAATATTCGAAGGAAAATGGCGGTAAAAGCAAAGAGTCATAGGGAAAATCCGAGATTTTGAAAACTGAACAAAATCAGACTTCCCAAAAACTTGAAGCAAATGTTAAGAATAATTAAAGATGAAGATGAAAGTATAAGCTCAAAGAAATATCATCTGTCAAATGCTATCAAAATCAGTTTCGCTTCTAACTCAAAAGTACATTTTCTGCAGATTTTTAAGAATACATATTGCACTTCAATTTGAATCTCACTCTCTCTCTCTCTCTCTCTCTCTATCTCTCTCTCTCTCTATATATATATATATATATAAAGTTCTCTTGGAAGCCGTCTCTTGATCCTGAGTGTGGAAAAAGAAATAGATAAAGTAATTTAATGTTTGGTTCCCTTTTTTATCCGTGTTTTGATAATTAAGATTGACCATCAGAATAGATTAGGAAACTGTCTTTTATAGACTGCAGAAAAAGTCCCTTCATCTTCATATGGTCTCTACTAAGTCCCTTAAATAAGAAACTCAACAGGAAACTCATTTTCAGGTCTGATTCAATCGAGGCCACCTTTAAAGTCATCCATCTTACAATTCAACCAGCAGGACATACATACTTACTCACAAACACACAAACACAAACATATATATATATATATACATATATAATGTATGTGTGTGTAATTGGCTATAAGTTGGTATGTAAGGTTAATTTAATTCTTATATATATATATATATATATATATATATATATATATATGTTTGTGTGTGTGTGTGTGTGTATGTGTGTGTGTGTGTGTGTGTGTGTAATATACCGATCTTTCCCTCCCATAATTCTTGTCCAAATATACTAATAATGAATGACCTAAGGAACCAAAGCGCGTTCTTCAGCTGTGCAACTGACGTTAGACGCCAATGATATTGAGAAAAAGTGTCAACCTTTCCCAGGGATTTCTTTTTTATATCTTTCTTCAAACATATTTCTATAAAAATGTACCACTAGCAGGATGCTGATATCTTCCAGTGGCTGAGTAGAGTTTAAGTTACTTCCTGTCTTGTGACCTTATTTTGGCTACGTCATGAACAATGATGTCTACCAAGTTAATATCCGGTTAGTTGACTGAGACTAAACGGAGACAGAAGATGACGAGCTTGTTACCTGTCATGTCGAATGAAGATGTCCATGGCGCGCACGCAGAGAGTAAGATAGATAGATAGATAGATCAAGCGAGCGAGCAAGCGAGAGAGAGAGAGAGAGAGAGAGAGAGAGAGAGAGAGAGAGGGGTTCACGAAATTCTTGTGTTCTTAACATTCACGCAGACAAATATGAACTAAAATATACTAAAGTTTTACTTAGTTAAACGGTAGATGATCATTTAATATCATATATATATATAAGTATTCAAGTACGCAAACTTACTATAAATATATATTTACTCTAACATGACCCCTAATATTTACATAAGATTTTTATATAAAACTAATCTTACGAGAAAAATAATCTACTCATATTTTGAAGACGGACTGATTTGCTTGTTTGCTTTGACTGTGGTTTATGGTATATCAATCCTTATGTGATATTCAAATTCTTTTCATGCATATATATATATATATATATATATATATATATATATATATATATATACTTAATTCATGGAATTTGCAAAACAACAATCATCAGGCAGTTAAGAAAATGAAATGAAGCGAAATTTGAAAAAATACAGTCAAGAAACCGTTGGAATTTGGTAGGAATCTTTACGTGTGATTGAGAGTGTGGGAGTGTGCGTGTGTGTGTTTGTGTGGGTTATAGTTTCGTATTAATGTGTGTATGTATGGGC
>CAUZXS010001049.1:0-12500 GCA_963585895.1 Sepioteuthis lessoniana | reverse complement strand
TATATGACGTTGTCATATAAACTTTCCGTCAGTGAACATTTCAGCCCACACTAGTGGTTGTGAATATATATATATATATATATATATATATATATATATATATATATATATATATATATATATATATTATGCTGATGAAAAACGGACAATTAACGGGCGCCGTTGAAGATATGTTTATTGGACCCAAACTATTTACACGTGTCCTATCACCATTATTGAGCACTCTTTCTTTATATAATGCCCCACATGAATATTTTATTGGCATTATCAATACACACACACACACACACACACATATATATATATATATAAATATACGCACACAGGGAATAGAATTCTGCATAAGCATAAATAAAACTTATATACATAACCTTTTTCATATTGAGGCAAAATATAACAACTAAGATCTCAAAATTCACTTTGAAACTGAAAAAGCAAGTCATAAACCAGTAATAATGTTTCCCCTTACGTCTATTTAGACAGGTGGATGCACACTGAAGCCGGCCTGCTTATTGGCTAGCGACAAAAGAAATACGTTATTTTTACTTCACCGATTCCACCAGCTCAGATATTTTTTCAGTTCTATACTTACTGACTTAATTATATACCATCTAATAAGGGAAAATCTTGCAGATATAATGTTGTTTGTATGTAAAACACTTCGACATACGCATACACAATACAACGCAGGGAGAAAATGAAGTGTAGGCACCCCCTTTTACACACACACACACACACACATATTTAAATAGTGAAAGGCACAAAGAGAGAGAGAGAGAGAGAGAGAGAGAGAGAGAGATAGATAGAGAGAGAGAGAGGGGGGAACACAAAAGTACATACTCACATATTGAAATAAAGACCTTTTAACAGAATATTATTTAGATTAGAGACGTAACAAATTACGATGGAGAAATTCCCCAAGTGAAGATTGCTAAAAACCGCCCATGCCATAACTAACCGTCTGATGAATGACATAAAATGTCCTAAACGCAATAAAGCTTCCAAAACATATGAAGAACTAAAACGAAATGTCACATACTTTTCTAAAAAAACTTTCTGGGTTAAAAGGTCACCTAAGAAAGCACAACCGTTCATACGAGTATCTCTGCCTTTTTATTTCGTCTCTAACAAACAAGTTGATAGCTTTGATACACACCCACACAAGCCCCATGGCTAGGTCTATAGAATACTCCGACAGCATCTCTGCAGAGGGGTAACACTTCCCCGACGAGGATCCTGGATATGACATTATACAATCTGATTGTGAGGCTTCAATAATGCTGCTGCAGCTTGGAGGAATGCGAAGTATCCTTTCATTGTCATCGCCCCCAGGTCAATTCTGGCCCGGAGAAGTAGTAACTGATAGGGGCCTATCTATTGGTCAAATAGAACTGTTTGGCGTTTAAACTGAATACTTATGCTAAATTGAATTATTTGAAAGAGAACAGTTTGATCAATTAACAGTGTGTGTAAACAAATTATTGATTTATCTACAGAATGTGTTTACAAATCCTATTCTATATATGATAAAAAGAAAACTAAAAAAAAAAGAAGAAAAGACATTAGATAAACATTTTCTTAGAATTTCATAGATATGTAATTATCAACACAACAATTCAATTAATCATTATGTAGATAACATTTTTAAACGAGCCTGAGCTCACTTTTTGCAGATTGATAAATAGTTTCACCTTTTTTCTATAAATTACGAATAATGCTATTAAATATTAATCATTTGTTTGCACTCAGTTAAATGTTTCCAAGTGTGGCTATTTAACACTAACAATTTAATTAAACATCCGTCATTTGTTTACACACATTTAAATGATCAAAAAGTTCTATTTTAAACAATACAGTTTACTTCCGATAACTGGTCTTGGAGAGGAAAAAACAACTCTGATTTCTACTTGTTAAACTCAGCTAAAACGTTGACCTTGTGTTACATTCTGTTCGTTTGGATAGGTTAGTAAATAAATAAATAGGTTTTCGTTGCTTAAATTTCATTTTCCTTATAACGTGTCCGTATTTCTCCTTTCTCTCTTTTCCGACACATTTTCCAACCTTACGCATCCATCTTTGGTTGTTCTTCCAGTTCTTTTAGCCTAGATTTTTGCCTTGCTGTCGTCAAAAATTGTTCTTTCATTTTTTTTTTCTTTCTTTCCTTTGGTATTTAATAAATTTTCCTAGTCTTTCATCTTTCATCTATCTGTCTCCTTTTCGTTTTGACTCTCTTCCATTTTTCTTCATCTTTCTTCTTTACTTCAGAATCAATTTTCATTATAATTCAAAACAAATAAACAACTTTCTCTTTTTCTTTACTGTCTTCTTTTCTGTTCCTATACCTCATCTACTCTCTGAACTTTCTTTCGTTCTTTTCCTTCTCTTTTTTTATCTTTATTTATTTTCTTCTTCTTCTAGCCTTCGTACACGTATTTGTAAGAATCAGTCATTGTTTATGATAGCATCAGGTGCATTAGCCTGGGATGCGATCCTATTTCATTCTTCCCGGCACTCATTCCCACTTTTGTCAACAGATTATCTAAAATCTACGCTATGCACCTGCATACTCGTTCCCAAATTTTTTGCTAAACGCAAACTAAAGCGTACACTTCACTAGAACGTGTATTTCTCAGTGCAAAAAAACTTTCGAAGTGTCGATCTTATATTTCGACTTAATTACAAGTCTATATATATGAAAAAGAAAACCCTCATGAGAGAAACATACTTTTAAAAGAGGAAACAAAAAATAGTATATTCTTCGATTATAACTTTCCATTTCTTTAATTGAAATTCTGAACACAGGTCTTAAGAAATACAGTTTATTTACTGTGTCAGAAGAGGTTTAACATACAGCTTTATAGTTGTATGTACTTGGATAAACAAAGGGATACCATGGCTTGGGTAATGCTTCACACTGTCTGTTAGTAGATTATTACAAATGAGTTTGATTCAGACTATGTGCCCAATATTTCTAAATATATGCTAAACTTAGTAAGGTCAGTTTTTAAACGTAGTAAAGCTGAGTATTAATTTTTATTTTTTGCAGACTTATTTCCTCATCTTGGTATTTTTTTTGGGGTTGTTTCTTCCTTAACTACGTTTCGGCCAAATTTCACCCCTGGCCTTCTTCGTAGTGAAGGAAGAAACAACACACAAAAAAAACCCTACCAAGATGAGGAAATAAATCGGCAATAAATAAAAATTAATTCTCAGATTAAGAAGCCTCATCTCAAAATGATTCCAATTAAAAACAAGTAGTAAAGCTGGTTTGAATTTGGAGTTTTCGTACCCTGTAACAGTTGCCTAAATACATCAGTCCGTCTTTCTATTTATCCATACCTGACGAGAAGCAGAGTTGGATTAATGTCTTTTCCAAGGACATTAGCAACGTGAGGAACACAAACAGCAGATATGAACTTGAGGATATGAACTCGGGTATATGAATTCGGGTCTCCGGGAATTTGTACTCTTGAATTTGAGCTCGGATCATCATGGATTTGAACTGCAGGATTTGAATTCGGATCAACGAGGACAAGAACTCATAGATTTGAATTTGGATCACTGAGGATAACTCCTGGACATGAATTTGGATAGACAAGAATAAGAATTCCTATATTCAAATTTGTATCGACGAGGATAAGATTTCCTGGATTTGAATTCGGATCAACGAGGATAAGAAAACATGGATTTGAACTCAGATCGACGAGGATAAGAACGACTGGATTTGAATTCTGATCGACGAGGATAAGAACTCCTGGATTTAAATTCTGATCGACTAGAATAAGAAACATAAAAAAGTAAAGGCGAAGGAGAAGGGCAAACTAGTACTTTTGCCACCTGAAAGAGGAGTGCGTCTATATTTCCTAACAACAAAAACAATTTCCAACAAAGTAATTTATTTCAAGATAAATAAACATTACAAAATCCAGCGTTGCATAATTTTCCCTATACTTTTTGAAAATATTGAATTTTAGGTAACAGAATTAACATAAATTAAAATAACGACAATATTATAATGTAAAATATAAGAGTATTAAAAATTAACGAATGACTAACACGAAACAATGTCGTCAACTACTTCGTGTTGGTTTAACTTTTTATCAATGTCAAAATTCTTTTGAAGCCAATATTTAGAGTTTGTTCCTTTCTCGGCGTATCCTTTTAGTGTAGAATCAACCTGGAAAACCGTATTCCTCTAGAATCCTTTTTAGATTTGTTGAAACCAAAGTTTACTATTTATTTAAGGGAACTTAAAGTAGTCCACCGCTTCCTCCTCGTAGAGATAAATATCTTCTGTTTCAACTCGAATTTTCTTCTGTTGAGGGTACGGAGGCCTTTTCCAATTCTACTTTCCAGATTAACTACTTCTCCTGTCGGCTAGAGTCCAATAATTCCACCTCCAGACCTCAAACTCAATTTTCTTTTGAAGAGGACAGCATGCCAAAACCACAATTAGCCTGCAGTTGGCTTATTGCTTCAACAAGCAACAAAAAACCATGAAAGGAAAAGATACTTGGCCTTAGCGATTAATAGGCTTTTTTACACAAGCTACCTTGCTTAAGAAAACCTGTTTAAAGTCCAAGGCGAACAAACAAGTGCTCACAAAGCAAAAAACGTGAACCAGGCAGTGCCTTCTGTTTATGTCTGAAAATATACCAAAGAAAGGTCTACATCCCTGGCAGGTCTCACGTATATTACAGTAAAGGAGGCGGATAAAGGCAAGACTTCAAAAGAGTCAATCCTATTCAAGCAGACATTAACTACCGAATTTATGATTCTAACACAGTGGCTATACTAAGATTATCTACCAATAATCCATAGCAAGAGGAAGAATAGATAGATTCATACAGTTCTTCAGAGTATCAGCACTATATGAAATACAAGCAGGTCCGTCCTATTTCTTGATCTGGGGTCATAAAGTTGATTACCAACGACGATAACCATTATGCCCCGAGCACCACCATATAGTAACTGCCACGGCTGTAGAAATGCAGCTATGTCTAGTAAGTCATCTTTATAAATGTATGTGCTGCGTTCTGGTTAGTGAACGCTTGTAATATTAAATAAAGGACAAACCACGATATGAGAGGAAATAGAGATATATTCTCAGAAAAAAGTATATACAGTAGAGAGACTATTAATAGACGAGAACATAGGATTAGTGAATACAGAATAAAGATATAGTCCAACGATAGTATTGGCTCCCGTTATTACGGTAGCAAGTAAGGTGATCTAGTGCGATCTCCAGTCTCCAAGGCTCTAATACTATTCCTATAAGAAGCTGCTCTTCACCTTCTAGTCTGCTCTGGTATTAGTAGCTACTGCTATATATAGCAGATGGACTAGTTCATTGTGTGGAAAAAGGTAGGTGATACCCAACAGTACGTCATCTTTTGGTGATTTGTATCAGTTTTGTTATTCGAAAGAATCAATTGTTATTTAGATTAATTCATTTGTTTCATAAGTCTTAAAAAAGATACATGTCTTTTCTAATTGTTTCATATTTTCTTTATGTTTGGTTAAATTTTCGTACCAGTCTATCTTTTGTTTATTTTACATTTCCCAATTTTCTTTTTTGTATTTCCATGTCTGATACTCGATTTTTTCGTATCTAAAGCCATCCCTTTTCCTCCACATTCTTCGTTCGTTTGTTCGTTCTTCCTTCCTTCTTTCGTTTTCTTTTTTCTTCCCCCCAAAAACCTTTAGATTCAACAATCCTCGAGTAGCTTTACTTGAATCGAACGACGTAATGATGTTGTTATTATTAGAAGCAGATGGCGTCGCTTTAGAACGCGGAAAAATCTATCAGCCAACCATTCGAAGATTTTACCCCAAGACGACAGGCAGCTGGAAATAAAATGAGATCAGGAATAAACATACATTCAATTCGAGAAAAATGCGGTGCCTGCCATAATTACAACAGAGCAACAACAATAACAACAACAGCAGCAACAACGCAGAAAACATGAAAAGTAGTCGAAATAAATATTAAAACATTTGACTATCAATATAATTCAAATTCTCTTACAGTTTGGCTTGGTTTGGTTTATGGCATATCAACGATTGTAGGTTATTTGATGCCGAATCCATTATATACATATATATCAGTTATGTGAGTTCTAAATACATTCTATAGATAACATTTTTAAACGAGCCTGAGCTCATTTTTTGCCATCAGTTAAATGTTTCCACTAATTTTTATCTAATACGAATCTTTCTATTTTCTATTAATTATTTGTTTGCACATTGTTAAACGTTTTCAAGTATTGCTATGGACAACGAACAATTCAATTGAATATCAGTCATTTGTTTACACACAGCTAAATCATCAAACACTGCTATTTAGCATGACGACAAAGATAAATGTTTCCAAATATTGCTATGTATCATTAATAATTCAATTAAACATCAGTCATTTGTTTACACACAGTTACATTATCAAACAGTTCTATTTCTTTGCACTCATTTTGAATGTCAATGTACATAGCTTAAATATCAAAGATTTGTATTTGACCCATAGATCGAACCTTATCAGGTGCTACCACTCCGAGCCAATGTGGACCTAGGAGCGATGGCAATGAAGGATTATTCTGCATTTCCCATTCATCAGATAGTTAAGTGTCATATCCAGTCTTGCCACTCTGTAGAGATGCAGCTGGTGTATTTTATAGCCTCAGCTTAGGAGGCCATTCTTTTTCAGTCATGTAGCATTTAGACACATGATAGTTAAAATAAGATTCTTAGGCTTTATTTTTAACTAAAAAAACAACAAAAGAATTTCATTTCGTTTATTTAGGTTTCAAGTTGGTATGATATTTTATTCTTTCAAGACACGAGAGTTATCCGTCATATTCACTCTGTCGTCAGAGCTTAGAATATACTCCTGCCGAGAGGTAAGAACCGACAAAAAATGTTCTCTGTATTGTGCTAAATTGCGTCTTATGTCGAGGCTCTAGTTTTAGAAATCTAAGGAGTGTGGAACACACCTTCATTGATATTACTCTCAGGTTCACCCTTAAGCAAACTGTTAGCACCTGTAAGGGTCTCGTCAAGGGGTCAAACAGAATTGTTTCAGAATTATTTGTATTCAATAAGAACTCGTGTAGTACAATATAAACCTCTTCATAATCGACGATACAAAATGCAAAAATATGAATGAACCATAAACGTGTTTCTTTACCCTTTACGTATAAAATAAACCTAAAATGGTTCATAAGCAATTAAAATCAATTATTCAATCAATCTATCATTAATGTTTTAATGTTGGGTGTATAGTTTTATCCTTAAGAGTAAAGTCAGCTGATGGTGATTTTTGTTCAAACATATTAAAACTGTTTCATGGAAAGCTTGTAAATTTGAGCAGACTTTCATTATGTTTCTGTAAGGAAGTGACCTAATTCTGACTAAATATTGGAAACGAGTTGACAGATAACAAACAATCTGTTTAAACAAATGAATTTTCTTCGAATTGTAGATGTAATATTTTTCAAAATCCATCGGAATATTTATTACATGGATTAATGTTAATAGCTTGCCCAGTCGGTTGGAGCAGTGAAATACACTGAATGCTTCTCTGCAGAGGGATAAGGCCCCACCCAACGGGTGTCCTGGATATGAAGCTAAACAATCTGATGGTGAGGTTCCAGTAATGCTGGAGCTTTGGTGAATGCGGAGTACACCTTCATTGCCATCGCTCCCAGGTTCAATCTGGCCCGGAGTGGTAGCACCTGTCAGAGTCCTAACTATAGGTTAAATAGAATTAAGCTGCACACTCATGCTAAACGGAATTGTTTGAAATAAAACTGTTTTTACTTAGAATCTATACATACAACTGTTTGACTAAACGGAATTGCTTGAAATAGAAATGTTTTTGACAATTAAACTATGTACTCAAGCTAAACTGAATTGTTTGAAATAGAACTGATTATTCATATAAAAATGAATTCGGCATTAAATAACCTACAAAGGTTGATATGCCATAAAACCCCAAAGTCCAATCAATCTATTATAGCTACATGCATGTATTGGAAATGCGCTTAACGTTACGTTTGTCGTGGTAAGAAATGGAATCGGGGATACAACGCCTATGTAACGAACAGGAAGTTCAAGGAAAGTACCTTTGAAATCAATTCATAGTTTTCCTTGTGGATTTGATGCCTTACAAACGCAGTAGTACATAATGTTTACTTGTATTTCAGGAAGGGAACAGATGGATTATTGGCTTTTCCAAATGAATTAGAGCGAGGTTAAATGCAAATAGTTTCGTCATTATATTTCAAAAAATGTACAAATATCTAAATGTCTTGTTATTATATAAATCTTATAAGTCATTAATCAGAATGTTTTAGATGTAATTTAGGTAGCAATAAAAATGGCTAACATCTGTCAAGAAATGGCTCTCAAAACACACACACACACACACACACACACACACACACACACACACACACACACACACACACACACACACACACACACACGCATTAAACACACACGCATTAAACACATACATACGTACATACACATATATATATATATATATATATATGTAATAAAGTTTGCTAGAATAATAATCTAAATCAAGTAAACATTATGCACTACTGCGTTTGTAAGACAACAAATCCACTAGGAAAACTATGAATTGATTTCAAAGGTACTTTTCTTGAACCTCCTGTTCGTTACATAGGCGTTGTATCCCCGATTCCATTTCTGACCACGACAAACGTAACGTTAAGCGCATCTTCAATACATGAATGTAGCTATTATAGATTGATTGGACGTTGGGGTTTTATGGCATATCAACATTTGTAAGTTATTTAATGCCGAATCCATTTTTCTATGAATAACCAGTTCTAAATCTAAATCCCCGGTATCGGTGTACTGAATTGGTATATCTAATGTACCAAATCATATGCATAGAGTCCCCGGTTCTTAGTCACTTTTTTACACTTCTATGAGACAATCAGATATATATATTATTCGATATATACAATAGAAGGAATATGTTTGCTTTATTCAATATTCATAGGCTAAAGCGTTTAACTATTGCTTCCATTTCTGTTATATATCGCTTTTTCCAAATATTCAATTATTCCTTCATAAGTTCATTTATTTCCCTACATAGCCACCTAAATTACACGTTTTTCACACATATTCTTTGTTGGAGATTATTAGTTTATTTCAAAGCTCAACTTTAAATTTAGGTTTTATTGGAATTTCAGTATAGCTGTACGGAAGAAAAATTGCTGACACAGAAAATGAATGGCAAAGAAGGAAGATCCGAATCGCATTTATATTCTAGGTTTGTCTACCTTAGGGCTTGACTCGAGGAAACACACGTACACGCAGACACACACATGCATGCACACACAAACATACTCATATACACATGCAATCCCTTCTAATAAGCATTAAGGCAACTCGTTCGTTTTCTTTATAACTAGTTTGTTATTTGTTGTAGGGAGGAAGCTTTTTTTCTTTTATTCAAAGATCTACAAGTCTTATTGCTTGTATAAAGGACGATACCTGAGATTAAAACTGCATGGTTTTTCAATATCCGTTATATCCGTGAGCTGAATATTATGCTAACATACGTCATTTTGGTCTAGAGGAAACGACAAAAAGGGAAAACATGCACCTGTAGACACACACACAGACACACACACAGACACACACATATACTCATATAGGGCTAAAGTTATATACAGACATAACCACACAGAGAAGCACACTTCATACGTTTAGAGAGACAGACAGACATACAAAGACACACACAGACACACACAGACACAGACACACACACACACACACACACACACACACACATACACACATGCATACTCCTATACAACCCCACACAAGAAGCAACCACAGTTGTAGACAAGACAAAAAATAAAACTTTCACACTCGTACAGAAGCACTGTCATAAACACACACACACACACACACACACACACACACACACACACACACACACATATATATATATATATATATGTGTGTGTATTAAAACTAAATGTCTTAGAGTAATGCGAAAGTATTCTGCAGGGGTAGTACAAGAGATTCCTTATTGTTTCGCTTAATATTCACAAAAAATGTTCAGTAATTACTTACGTAAATACATTTTAAATTCTCTCTCTCTCTTTCTCTCTCTCTCTCTCTCTCTCTCTCTCTATATATATATATATATATATATATATATATATATATATATATATATATTGTTAGAAACGAAATTTTATTATATTAATTCATTTGTAATGAATATCGTGTTTTGTGAGGTAAACATTTCGAGAACGAATGAGTATTTTTAAGCTGCAAAAATCTTCTACATATGGTAAGTTTTGGTGATTCCATTTCTTCAGAAATACATCAAATCTTTACCCGTACGGATCGAAAACCAGATTCGTAAGTTACAGTCGATTCGTTTTGTGTCTTTCCACTTTAGAAATTCTTACAGCAGCTTCTGTGCCTTTTTGGCTGGCTTAAGAATAATGATCGAAATTTTCGAGCGTCTCGTCACATTTATCTAAAATGACAGCATTTTAAAGCAAAGGTTCGATATAATAGTATAAATATTAAAAAAAATGAATGATAATATGCCAGAGATGGTACTTACCTTTTCATTTGAAGCAATATTTGGAATAAATGCCAATGAAAATAGAGATTACATAAAATTATAAACCGGACATTGGCATAACAGTTGGTGATCTGGGTTCAATCCCAGGTTGAGTTATACCAAAGAATCAAAAAATGGTAAATGTTACCACCTTGCTTAACACTCAGCATTATTAGGTAAGGATCAAGGCTAAAGTGGGACAAGTCTGGGAAAGGAGTTGCGCCCTCCCCTTCGCCTCGGTTTTGTAGCTATAGAAAAGGGAGCCGTCGGGTCACCCTCGAATACGGTCACCCTCGAATAAGGTCACCAATTTATATAGAATTATGATTAAAGATATAGACAATTTAAAAATTAATTACTATGATACGGTTTAAGATACAATGGTGCATACCTCTGCCCAAGTTTGATTTGGACCTTACAGGTAGTTGATGTATTTATATTGGTTGGATTGGTTCGGTTTCTAAATTTAATAGATCAACATTCGCGAGATTTGAATGTCAAATTCATCAATGTAGAAAAACAGTAGTGATAATTGTGAATTATTCATGGGAGGAGTTTTAATCTTCAAGTAAAGATAATAACGTAACTGGAGTTTTTTTACTAGCTTACAATGATATCAGAGTCAACTAAGTTATCAAGTACCCAACGGCGTAGTAACCCATGTTCATCTTGCGTTGCTCAAAATTTTCTATCTAACAGATTTGCTTTTGTTTTAAGGCACATAAGTAATTGTCGGTTATATAATGCCAAATCCATTTTTATACATTTAAACAATTCTATTTCAAATAATTCAGTTTAGCATAAGTACAGTTTTATGTTTACACATTAAAAGTCCAAACAGCTCTACTTCAAACAACCGAGTTCAGCATGGGCACACAATTTAGTTCGATTGAACAATAGATAGGACCCTTTTAGGTGCTACTGTTCCATGCCAGAGTGGACCTGGTAACGATGGCGATGAAGCGGTACTCCACATTCCCCCAGACGCCAGGATTACTGGAGCCTCACCATCAAATTGTTTAAATCTGTATCTCGGACACTCGCTCGGAGAGTCTTATTCCTCTGCCGGAATGCAGGTGGTGTATTCTGCAGCTAAAGCCGACTGGGCCACTATCTATTTGGTATATATATATATATATATATATATATATATATATATATATATATATATATATATATAAAGTGTAGCGTCTGAGATATTTTATTTAGAGAAAAGTTACATGCTAGAATTTCGTATTTAACTTAAAGTTGAATGTTTATTTCAATTTGTTGACGTGTAAAACATCTTTAAAACGTGATTTTATATACAAATATGTATGCTTATGTCTATCTCTCTCTCTCTCTCTCTCTCTCTCTATATATATATATATATATATATATATATATATATATATATATATATATATATATATATATATCAGTCGAACAATACACCAATGATAACTGGTAAAAGGGTAGAAGAAAAATACAAAATCAAGCAAGACAGAGACAGAGAGAAAGAGAGTGAGATAAGATGCGAAAATTTAAAAAGACTAGAACATGAAAAATAATTAAAAAAATGTATATGGGTGAGTCAGCAGTCTTGATGGTGTACCCACTTCCATAGTTAACTACAAATATTATGTAGATAAAATAACTGAATTTAATAATGGCCAACAAATCAAATTAGTATGTAAGAAATGATTTATCAAACTTTCGGCTGACACACATACACACACACACACACACATATATATACATACATATATATATATATATATATATATATATAAACAGAATTTGCATATGATTGTATAATAAGCTGGCCTTTATACTCGTAGTAATAAATGGAGCTGTTCTAATCGTTTGTTTATTTGGGTTTTATGTTTTATCAACCTTTGGG